>CAUYON010212586.1:0-29662 GCA_963573935.1 Arctocebus calabarensis
GTGGGCGCCTGTGGTCCCAGTTACTTGGGAGGCGGAGGCAAGAGACTCACTTGAGCCCAGGAATTGGAGGTTGCTGTGAGCTGTGATGCCACAGTACTCTATCCAGGGTGACAGCTTGAGGCTCTGTCTCAAAAAAAAAAAAAAAAAAGAAAAAGAAAAAAGAAACATCCTGTATCATTCATCTTGGTACAATTAAAGTGAATGGATAATAATATTTAAAGACTATTAAATATGAACTCTAAGATATAATTTTAATAACATTCACAAATTTTTGAATTTCATCATAAAACAGTAGAACTCTTTGAAAAAATTACTAAGAGGATATAAGGAATTATGTATTACTATTAAAGGAATTTGCAATAAAGAAGAAAAGGTAAGAACCATTGCTTTTCAGATCCCCACTGAGTGTCCCCTCTGAAAGTCTTCTCACCACACCCTTAGAGGTTTTTCCTTTGGGTCTGAAGATCTCGGAGGGCAGCTGGTGCTCTTTAGCCCTGATCTGCTGATTGTGGGAGAATTTACAGCTGCTCCCTAGAGCCAGCTTTCTGGACTTCTCCATGCTCCAGGAATGCAGAGCAGAAAACCCGTCCTCCCCAGAGATCCCAGCGAGGCTGTGGAGTGCACCTGGGAGGCTCTGGTGCTTTGCTTGGCTTTGCAGGGAGCATGCGCTGCACCCTGATGCACTCAAAGGTCAAGCCAGGCCAGCGGGTTGCAAACTGGAATCAAGAATGACTTTTTCTGTTGGTTAAAGATAATTACCAAAATGAGTAGGGGTGACAGATCTCTTTTAAAATGAACAAAGTGACATTAGAGAGAAAAAAAAAATTCAGGAGAGATCCAGATAAAGTCTGTAGTTTCTTTAATGGTACTCATTTTAATTTCTTAGTTTTAACAAATGTACCACAGAAATGTAAATTGCTTGTGTTTAGGGGAAAGTGGGCAAAGAGTATACAGGGCTTCTCTGTACTATCTTTCTGTAAATCTAAAATTATTATTATTATTTGAGAAAGAGCCTCAAGCTGTCCCCCTGGATAGAGTGCTGTGGCATCACAGCTCACCGCATCTTCCAATTCCTGTGCTGAAGTGAGTCTCCTGCCTCCGCCTCCCAAGTAGCTGGGACTACAGGCACCTGCTGCAACGCCCGGCCATTTTTTGGTTGCAGCCGTCATTGCTGTTTGGCGGGCCCGGGCTGAATTTGAAACCACCAGCTCAGGTGTATGTGGCTGGCGCTTTAGCCCGTTGAGTGGTGCCAAGCCATTCTAAAATTGTTTTAAAATAAAAAGTACAATTGCTTCTTGGCCTTTTAGCTAAGGTCAAGTGTAAAATAAAATATATATATATGTGTCATATATTTTATATATATATAAACTTATATATATAAGTTCTAGAGAAGTCAGGTGGAGAGATTTAGGTGTCACATGGAAAGAGTCCGTGCCTGAGAAATATCTGGTGAAGACGAGCAGCCCCCGTGCCACACGCTCACATGTGCACTCCTCTGGGGACCAGTGTAAGCTCCTGTCTTGGTCTGTTTGCACCTGGAGCCGTAGGGGCAGCGCCCTTCGCCTTCTCTTTTATGTCCTAATAATGCCGCCTTTCCGGCCACCCATTGAATGGAATCCCTACTGCATTTCACACTTGGATTAACTCAATCATGCAAATTATGTCAAGCCTAAAAGAAATCAGGCTGTGGGCAAATAAGAAATGTTAATAAAAATTGAAAATCCGGCTCCCAGCCGTGATGGTCCTTCACGACACTGCCGCCTGGCCCCGTCCTTAGATTGCCCGGCCTCTGGCTGAGTGAGGAAGAGAGAGGTAAGCAGGTTTGAGCTATAACAGGAATAAAAGCCGCAGGGTCCATTAGATGCCCAAATATGGATTCAGCTCTTTGGGTGGAATGTTTTGGTTCTGACAGATGAGCAGGATAAGATTTCCCATGCAGAACATTCTTTCTTGTATTTTGTTTGTCCTTACCAAGCAGATTTTGCCAGCAGATTCTTTGCAGGTCTCCTAATATTCTTTCTTGTATTAACCCCACAGCTCCTGACCCCAGCCTCTGCCCTGCTGCTCTCTGCACTTGATAGACACTCTGGTCACACATGTCCAGCTCCACCCTGTCTTCCAAGGTCCAGTTAAAACAAAATCTCTGCAGAATTCTCTCCGGACTGGTCTCAAGAGAAGTGCTCTCTCCTGCTCTGAACTATGTCCTGTTTTGCTGGATTTTCATGTTGCCTGCCACCCACAGGGCTTATTTATAAATACACAACCCCTGGCTGCCTGGAACGCAGGCCCCTAATGGGGCATCCAGGCTACCTGGGTTTCTCCCACCCCTTCTGACCTCACAGTTTATATCCACGGTGGTGGGTGCTTGCTAATTATTTTTAGATGGATTTACATGGAGTTTAGGTTGTAGATGAAGAAAAGACCAAAGTGGTAAAGGTTATGAGAGCATCTATCTCATACTTACTTCACACTCAGACGATTTGGTTTCGATTCTCCACTGGTAGAGGATATTAGGCAATGGAAGGGACCCACTGTGTATATTTTTAAACCAAATTTGAAAAAGGCCAGGAATACACAAGGAGGACCCGAAGGCATGACTCCAACTAATCCTTAGCTCCTGGGGGCCAAAGCCAAATGGGTAGCAGGTGCTGAGTGTGATTCCTGCCCCCTCCTGAAAGCTCATTCAGCTCAGGGCTGATCTCCCTTCAGGGGCCTCACTGACTTTGCTTTAAAGCAATGGCCTTGAGATTGGCACAGAGAATTTCCTGTATCCACCAACATGGATTCGATTTAAGTTGATTGAGTACAGAAACCATGTTCAAAACTTCTCTGGATGTTCACAGCACATAGCTCAGAACAGAGTTCAAAAGGTACCAGTTCAATCACTGCCTGACCAGTGGAATAAGTTGACCCAGCAGGACCCTTCTCCAATGCCCTCTCTCTCTCCACCACCTGACACACAGATTGAGAATACTGTGTGGAGAGGACACAACAGCCAGCCAGCAGTGCCCTCCACAATGGACAGAGGAGGGTGATGCTGTTACTACTGTTAATGTCCAGAACAGCGGCTACTGAGCGCTGCCTGCAGGCCCAGGGCTGTGTTTAAGTGATTCCCTGTATTACCTCATTTCATCCTTAAGAAGTCCTCTGAGGCACGTGCTAAATTTGAGTTGCGACTCACCTTTACGTATAAGAAACTCGAGGCTTTGGGAGATTCAGAAATATAGGCCTCGGAGCCCAAGCCCTGAATCAGCAGGAGAAACAGCCTTTCTCCTTGTCCTTGGCCTTGCTGGACTGTAATTGTGTGGCAGGCACAGAGTGGAGGCTTTGAAACACAAAGGGTCATTGTTCCCAGGAGAGAGACTGGAATGCCGCTGTCCTGTCTTCTGGGTTGATGTAAACCGTCTAGGTTGACCAAGGTCTTATCTCCATCTCCGGCCCAGGAGGCCGGAGATCATTTCACAGAGGGCTGCACTTCAGTGACCACCAGCACATGGAAAGAGTCTGGGAAGGTTCCCCCGAAGATCTGTCTCCAAGAGCTGCACTTTCCACGAGGGAGCCTTACCACCTGGCTTTCCTCCACACTCCCCTCTGCCTTCCTGCTTCTCCTGAAGAAAGCCCTATGCCAAAATTTGGCAATAAAATTAGTAACTGCAATCATTTTTGTCTTAAACCAACTCACTTATATTTAATGACCACTAGAGTGGATGGGTTCAAGATCACCTCGTATTCTATCTCTCTTTTGAAGTGACTGGCCTGTCTTTTTCCATTCAAAATCAGAGAAAATACCAAAGCTCAGCAGTGATCTTACTTCTAGGGGCTTGTTGGAACTCCAAGCACACACCCCTGACAGATACAACAGGGACTAATGAGCCGTGACCAGAAGTTTGATTTTTCTGTCAGGTGCTGCCATCCGTTTTTAATAAACAGGAGAACAACATAAACCCCGTTGCCGGCTCTCCGCTGCTGAAACCGAGCCCGTTGCTCCTGGTACCATGCATGTTGAGCTGAGTTATGATCCTAAGTGCCTGACAAATGCTTTTACAAGCTCCTTTGGTCTGCTACTCTGATGACTGGCTTTGCTCCCCACGTTCCTTTTTTTTTTTTTTAAACCTCTATTCAACGTGGGCAGCTCAGCGCTTTGCCAAGGGAAAACCGTCAAAGGTAATATCACATTTACAGCTAAGTGGCTTCAGTTCAGTGTCACGGGTGCACTATCTGTGGCGTAAAACTGCCAAAATACCCACTGTTTTCCCCTTTAAGCCATGCTGTGTGCTCTTTTGCAGAAGGCTGACTCCTGCGAGGACGAGAATTGGAGCCAAGGTGCAGTGAGAACTTGCAGATGGTGAGAGCCAGGTACAGTGACAGAGCAGCGCCTGACATCACCATGCCCTTCTTCCGTTTTGATGAAGCTGTATTTCATTTCAGTGAAATATCTATCCTTAACAGAAATACTGGCTTCATTCGTGATTACTGAAAAATTGCATCGCTCAAAAGAAAACAAGAGACATTCACATGGATGGTAGAAAAGATGGGGAAAAAGAATATACTTCTTTTTTTCTTGTCTCTTTGTTGCCTTTTCCTCTTTGATCTTGTGAAACAAAGTAGGGTTTATGTGGGACATTCTGTTTTCTTTAGTCCCTGAGATAGTTGCTCAGAAAGATTGGCTGCCTTAAACCAAGCTGACCACAGGATGTCCCCAGTGTTCCATGAAAATTGTACAGAAAGGGCATTTACCTGGTAATGCAAAACTTGTTTCTTAAAGAAGGAAGGTCAGAGCACATACATGCGGTTACATCTACAATTTGAAACAAAATCTGGTTTCGCAGAGGCAGGCTTGGCGTCGTCACGTAAAGCCAAAGCAGGTCTGAACTGGGGTTGTCCTTGAAGAAGAGTGTGCCACCTACGAGTAAAGCCACTAAACTTAACAGCCCAGAGCTGCTATTTAATTGCCCCTGAAGAGAAGTCACCCTGAGGTGGAGTTAATAACCAATACTAGATCTTTTTTTTTTTTTCATTTTAATTTTCTTTGAAAGCTTCATGCTCAAGCAACGTGGTGATCACTATCTAATGAAATTATATGCTGCTCAAATCCTTCCTGGGGCTGACATATTTGGCAAATCCCAACATGAGAGCCTCAAAGAGCCCCAAAGAGAAGCATTTGATAGAAACATGAATATGCATCTAAACGGATTGAGTTAAGGCATTTAACTATAGAATCTAGTTAAACATTTAACCTAGTCCTCCCTGGCACAAAAACAAGGGTGACAGAGCCGTGGTATAAAAAGACAGCTGTGAACAAGGGGTTGAAGGGATGATGCCCAAAGAAGATTGTGGGAAAGGGAAGATCCACCAGTCACTGAACTCCATGCGCACAAAGTGTGGGGCAGTGTTTGTGAAACACTCCCGTCTCCTCATCGACTGAAGGGCTGCAAAGTTCAGGGCTGGGTGAAGTCTGCCGAGGACCAAGGCAGCTTTGGCAGCTTCCTTCCCGGTCTGGGTGAATCCGGGTCCAAGCAGATTTCAGTTGCTTATGTTACCAAAGCTCTGTAAGTTGTCAACAAGTGTATCACATTTGTCAACTCCACTGACGTTATAGTAGTCCTCACCTTTGCTTGATTTTAACTTGTCTACAGTCTGCAAGAGTCATTTCTTTACTGGGGGCAGAAAGCTTCCATCTCAGGGAGGGTAGGTCAAGGGTCTGGCTGAAGCCTGTTTTCCTATGTTTTTCTTTTTCTTTTTCTAATGTGTAATTGACACAATAATTGTACATATTTATGGGGTACAGTGTGATGTTTTAATGCATGTAGACATTGTATAATGATCAAGGCAGGACGATTACCATATCTTCAAACATTTATCATCTCTTTGTAGTGATAACATTAGAAATTTTCTCTTCTGGTTATCTTGAAATATACACTGCACTGCTATTTGCTATAGTCACTCTACTGTATACTAGAAACCCAGAGTTTATTCTTCCTGCCTGACTATAACTTTTCATCCATTTACTAACCTTTATCTACTCCCTCCCCGTTACCTTCTCCAGCCTCTACTCTCTACTTCTCTGCAATCAACCTTTGTAGATATGCAGCGTCTGTCTTTCTGTTCCTGGCTTATTTCACTTAACCATGGCCTTCAGGTTTATCCATCTTCTTATTTATACCCATGTATATAAATCCGAGCTTCTGTTATTTTTACATACCCAATGCAAGCCATGCTTTTACTGATATGGATGGAGGCTGTCATGGGCGGAGTTGTGTTCTCCCCCTGCCCCCAATTCAGATGTTGAATTTCTAGCCCCAGTACTTTAGAAAGTGACTGTGTTTGGAGATAGGATCTTTAAAGGGATAATTAAGGTTCAATGAAGTCATTGGTGTGGGCCCTAATCCAATCTGACTGGTGTCCAAATAAGAAGTGGAGATTAGGGCACAGACACGCACAGAGGGAAGAGCCTGTGAGGACACAGGGAGAAGGCAGCCACCTACAAGCCAAGGGAAGAGGCCCCAGAAGGAACCAGACCTGCCCACACCTTGACCTCTGACTTCTAGCCTCCAGAACTGAGGAAATACATTTCTATCGTTTAAGCCTCCAGGTGGTACTTTGTCATGGCTGCCCTATCAAACTAGTACAGAGGCCAAACAAACTCAGCTTGGTAATACCAGTTGGGTAATGTTAGTCATTAGCTCTTTGATTACACAGCTCATATTTCAATCATAAGGCTGACACCAACTGAAAACTTGGTAAGTGCTGCATATTCTGCCAAGAGATTGACATGGTCAGTTTACATGGTTATTAAAGCAACCTTCCCTTCAAGGCCGAAATCCCTACTTTTCAGATAAAAAAACCAAAAAAACAGGTGAAGATGGCTCGGTGCCTGTGGCTTAACGGGCTAAGGTGCCAGCCACATACACCTGAGCTGGCAGGTTCGAATCCAGCCCGGGCCCACCAAACAACAATGATGGCTGCAACCAAAAAAAATGGCCGGGTGTTGTGGCGGGCACCTGTGGTCCCAGTTACTTGGGAGGCAGAGGCAGGAGACTCGCTTGAGCCCAGGAATTGCAGATTGCTGTGAGCTGTGATGCCACGGTACTCTATCCAGGCATCACAGCTCACAGGTGGATTCGAACCCACCAGCTCAGGTGTATATGGCTGGCGCCTTAGCTCGTTGAGCCACAGGCACCGAGCCCTGAATTTTTTTTTTTTTTAAAGATAAGCTGATAGATAATTTTCCTCACCATGAAGGAATTTGCTAAAATTCCATGATAAAGCAGTCAGTGTTCCGGCTCCTTCAGATAGAAAGCCCTCCAGTGGGTTGTAAATATGATGAGCTTTATAGAACTTCAATAGACTTCTCTTCAAAACTCATCTATTCTGGGCTGGGCACAGCAGCTCATGCCTGTAATCCCAGCACTCTGGGAGGCTGAGGCAGGTAGATTGCCTGAGCTCAGGAGTTCGAGACCTGCCTGAGCAACAGCGAGAGCCCTAGCTGTGCATTGTAGAGGGTGCCTGTCATCCCAGCTGCTAGGGAGGCTGAGGCAAGATCTCTTGAGCTCAAGAGTTTGAGGTTGCTGTGAGCTATGACACCACGGCACTCTACCAAGAGGGACAACGTGAGACTCTGTCTCAAAATAAATAAGTAAACATAAAACTCACCTAACCTGTAATGTGAATGGGGCACATGAAAGCTTGAGACACACAAAGTGAGTTAAATCATCATATTTTAGGAGTGCCGGTTAAGGCAGTGTTGCAGCCGGGCAAGGAGGGGAACACTGCACTGCTCTGGAGTGGGAGGCGAGCCTGAAGACACGAAGTCCTTATGACAACGTTGTGAGATAAGAAAGATGATTATCACCATCTCATAAATGAGTCAACTGAGGCACTGAGAGGTTAGGTAACTGCCTTGAGGTCAGCTCCCTCAGGGACCCACGCCGCTAGGAGCTTTGCAAGAAAATGAGGGTATTAGCTTGACATTAAACTTGGAAACAAAAAATAAAATTCAACAACTGGACATTCACTGACTTAAGACTAGAGAAGACATATTGACCTTCTGGTTTTGAAATTGTTTAATAACTGGAAACCAATTTCAAACTTAAGTTTGGCACAATCTTAAGGGATCAGTCGAGAGGAATACAAAATCTTATTTTTAAACCACAGCTGCTGCATTTTCAAGGCAATGCCATCCATCTGAAGTGGAGGGAGACAGATACAAAGGAGGTGTACTTTAAACTTTTTACAACTAATGCGGGTATCAAGTAAAATATAAAGAATTGATAATTGTAGGGTATTCAAAACATCCCCTTTCAAGGATTAGGGAAAATATTGACCTGAATTATGGGAATATCTTTTTTAAGATGTTAAACTACAATCTCAGAGAATATGAGTGAGCCACGTCTTCTTTATAATAATAATAAACAAAAAGTAAACAGAATTTGTTGTTTAAAGAGCATTCCTCTTTTCTTTGGCCACTGGGGCCTTCATTTCGTTTCATCGATCTGTTCACTGCTGTTGCAACCATCTCCTTGGCCATGCTTTGGGAACCCTAGATTGCTTGGTGTACAAAAGGACAGTCCAAACGGTTTCATACCGGATGTGTGCTTGGACGGAGATGGGTCTGCACACAGATGTGTCTGGAAAGATTCTTCCTCCTGCCCTGTGTGCGATAGGAGACGTGATGAGCTTTAAGGGGCTTCTGCCTATTTTTAGCATCTATAGTGTCTCAATTTCCATGGGGGATTCACCAACTCAGAGCAAGCAAACACTTTATAAAAATCGCAAAGCACTCCGCAGGTGTCCCCCTCCATGTCCGGCTCCTTTTTGCAGTTACCTGCTGCCGTGAGGGTGTGCACGTCTGTAACTGAGAAAACTTCCAAATACGGATCAAAAATGTTTTCACATAGTAAACGAGAAAATCTCATGAATGTTATGTCAATCAGGTTGATGAAAATATCTCAGATTGCATGTGAAGCCAGCACACTGTACCCCATGATTGAACTAATGTACACAGCTACGATTCAATAAAAAAACAAAAAAACATTAAATCTAGAAACTTGCTTGGTTTCCGCCCTGGCATCAGGGCGGTCTCTGGCCGTTCCCCGCGGGGCTGGGGTGGGTGCGGGGTGGAGGATGAGTTAGCGCAGGCAGGGGACGAGTGCCCACCTTTGATGCCCGTTCCAGCCCCGTGCCCTGACTAACGAGCAGAGGCCACTAATGAAGAGCGAGGCTGAGTCTCTCCTTCTCCCGAGACTGAGCCCATTACCCTCCGGGTCCCCACTAGCCCGGGCACCCAGCCTGCCTCCCAAACAGATCACTTCCGGCTTGCGGTGCAGCTCGCAGCCCCGCGCCAGTGGCCGTGAATAACCTTGCTTTTGTGTGTATTTATTTTATTTTGAATTTCTCCACCCTGGGTCTTTCCACCTCCAAAGCCCACCCCCCGCTTGCCGGCCCCATGTGGTGATGTTTCTTGAAATGTTAGATTCTTTCTTCCTCTATCCCCCCTCCCTCCAATTCTGGAAGCATTTTGTTTCTGTACTGCCTTGTGAAGCTGGTGCTGAGTCCAGATCCTTGGGGCTTTAAAGTTGAATTAATAATTAAACAGGAAGGGAGCAGTACTTTCAGCAGGCGCCAAGTAACTATACTTAAACTGCAACCTGGCACTGGTTTTCCCACCCTTGTGCTGTGGTTTGCTGAAGGCAACTGGAGATTTTGATTCTAGTTTTAATCAAGCATTTCTGTAAGTTTTCAGGCAGTTAAGACTTGGCAGTAAAGGGCTGGGAAGTCAGTCTTCATCACCTTTGACCAGTTTGGCCAACAGAAAAAAAACATTTTTTTTTTTAAATTGGAACTGCCTTCCCAGTTCATAAAGCAGTCTGCAATTGTCCACTTTCAATTGTTTGCCTTTCCCGAGATCACGGTGGGCTTTTCTCTCAAATAAATGTATATTTTGTATTCATTAGTTCCCATTTGTGGAGATTGGTGCTTTCCACATAAAACCAGCAGAATGTTGACATAGTGGCTTTGCGATTGTTAGAGTCATTGCTTTAATACAGGGGCTTCGCTAAAGAAGTCAAACCTCATATTAAAAGTATTCATGCAGACACACCCACAGAATTCTGAGTCTAGGCATTGATACCTTTTAGAAATTCACAACTCATTGGAGCCAATGGGCCAACTTGGCCCAGACACTGAGTGTGAGCATTCTTGCAGAACTACGTGAATGAGACAGTGCCAGTGTTTTCCAGAGAAACCCAAGCCCTTAATATAGGTATCAAAATAATAGCCTTAAATGGTAGGGAGAAGATTTCTGGAGGCTGCCCCCATACTGGGCTTGCCAATTGCTTTTCACCTGGCTCCTGGCAGTTGGTAGCTGGCCTTTCCCAGCCTCGGCTGACTGGCTTTCCACAGGAAGCCGGGAGGAAGCCCGCTCAGCTCCAGTAAGTCTCACCCTGTAGCTGAACAGCGGTGCAGGCTGTTGTGTAGGGAGGGGGAGAAGCTATCTGGGTGCAGCTGGGTGTGTGGGCAGGAGTGTGAAGCAGCCTCAAGAGGAAAGGGAACAAAGATTTCGTTAAAAATTTAGATTCGTGCATATAAATTTGGAACAGGGCAAAAAAAGTGAGCCCAATGCACACAAGCCTCCTGTCCCCTCCTAGCCAGCTTTGGATGAAGTGAGCATGACAACAGCTCAGAACTATAGTCTCGTAGCCCCTAACAATGTGCTTGGAAGCCTTGTACAATATACATCCTCAGAACTTATTAAAAATTTGAGATGTTCTGTGAGACTTGCAGTCTAGATATTATTTTTAAATGCTTATTTTTCTTTCAGGAATTTAAAAAGAATGTATGTTTGCTGATAATTCTTGATTTTTAAAAATAGACAAAATTTGTGCCCTGTATATAATCCACACTGTGACTGTATTTTCCATTAGTCAATAGGTTTAATTACAATAAGCCAATAAATTTACTTACAATAAGCAAAAAATGTGGTCCACTGGTTTCTTGAGAAGATTAGTTAGAAGAAACCAGATCAATTTACACTTCTAAGAATTTAACAAAGCTCAAAATTTCGACAGCCTCCCCTATAATTTCCCTGAATTACCACCTTTTCCAGAGACGGACCCTTTCTCAATAAATCACCCTCTGACTTTGGCATTGAGACTGTCATAGGCTCCTACTCTCAGGATATCAAATTCGATCATATTATTTAAGTTTCTGTAATGGCCACACTGGAATCATTATGCTTCTAACCACAGTAAATAATTTAAGATCCAGATTGTAAATGATGTATTCCTCATCAAGCAATATTTGGAAAATATATTTATTAAATGCACAACTTGTGCAAAATTCCTTTCTGTTCTTTATGTCCCATTTCCTTTCCAGAAAATACATTCCAAGCTGGTTTCAAAATTCAATGATAAGATTTCTGGTCTTTGACTAAATAAAGGTCCTTGTACTTTTTATTTGGAGACAGTTGAGTTGATACTCTGATTCCTCGCCCATACAGAGTTTGCAATAAAAACCTTTTAAAGGGCGGTGCCTGTGGCTCAAAGGAGTAGGACGCCGGCCCCATATGCTGAAGGTGGCGGGTTTAAACCCAGCCCTGGCCAAAATAAAAAAAAAAATCTGCAAAAATAAAAAACTTTTAAAAATACTTTATTTAAAATAACCTCACAGCAGCTAGCCTTCTGTTTAGATACTACAGCACACTTGAAAAGCACTTTCACTTAGTTGGGAAAGCAAACTACCCAACAATGATAATAGCCCTCTAAACAAACAAACAAACAAACAAACAAATAAAAAATCAAAAGATTATGGAGAATACTAAATGGGTGCACATTGCTTTTGAAACACTTCTTTCTTTCCCTATCTTCTCTGCTGAAAAGATTTAGGAAATCTGTTTCTGTCTGCTTTGTGTCAAATATGTTTCCCTCAAATAACGAGGCATTCCTTTCGTTATAAGGAATATTTACGTAATATGTCATCCCCAAGCAGTTGTCACTACTCCTTGCACCATAGTCCTCACTGCTAGTGCCAGGCAGTGAGGGCTTCTCTGCCCCCGCCAACGGCTCTGATTCCTGGATGCGTCCAGAGCTGGTGGAGCCATGGGCCATCTCTGCAGGTGTATGGGCCGCAGCCCTAGGCAAGGCTGTCTCTGCTTCCCCAAAGGTCTCGGAGCCCTTCTGCTGCCCAGATGGTTCCAATTTGAGGCCTACACTCAGTGCTGGGGCTGTATTGAGTTTCTTCCCTGAAACCAACAAAACCTGCTTCAGCATTTTGCTTGGATTAAAATATTTGTCCCTTTTTTCACAGGGCAGAAGGAGGACTCCTGAAGCCTCCGAAGGAAGGAAATCATTACAGGGCTCTACAGAAGTAGGTCATGTGCTACAGCTGCTCATAGTTTAAGAGGAAGAAACATGGGACCTCAAACCTGGAACACGACTCTTTCAAAATGCTTGTGAGCAACCCAAGAAAAACATCCTCCCGAGGCTTATCTAATAACCATGATCTATAATCGTCTCAATGTGTGCTCATGTTTCCTTAGGAGTTTGCACCTACTTCCCACAGCTAACGAGATGCTGAAATAGAACACACAAAAAATTTAATGAAGGGGATTTAATAGTTTGTGTTAAAGCTAATATGGTCCATTAGGAGCTGTCATTTTTATAAACAATGAAGATACGTTATCCTCTTCTTGGGTGTAAAGTCATTCTGTGCAGGACCTATAAACATTCAGTAATGATCTGTTGTAGAACGTGCGTGAACGACAATTAAAGCCCCACTTGAAAAGTCTGTTTTTGTCACATATTTGGTTTCTTGCTAAATAAACTCGTGGAGATCATACATGTGTAAGCATATGCTTACATTGTAAAAATAGCATGTGTGCGTTTCATTAAGAAAATAAAAAAAACAGATTTATCTTCTAAGTGTTTTTGGTTTCCATAGCTTGAGAAATATTAGAAGTGATTAGTTAAATTAGGAGCATAGTTTCTATTTTTTTCATTCACGCTATAATAAGACCAATCTCTCGTTTATGGTAGTTTTAGAAGACAAAATTAATAGCTCACAATGTCAGGGAAGGCATGGTTACAACCTTTAAGAGCTTTAAGTAAGAAAGTTTTCATAAAACCTATCTCTGTTACGAAAATAGTACATTCTACAATGACTCAGAGGTGTTTTTTTGAAATCCAGTTTTTTAAGTGTAGCAGAGACAAGGCTTTAAAAGCATACTTTTTGAGACTCACTGATTGTGTTTGAGAAAATGAAATCTGATTGACTTTCTCTGACTTTGTAAATAGAATTTGCTGTCTTGCTTTCTCCTTTCAAAAACACACACACATACACAGATGATTGATTCCTTTTCAAACTTTTGAAAGGTTTTAGGTTTGGCAGAATATGCTGAAAAATTCTTACAACCCCTAACATTTTCTTCTGCATACAGAGAGGTAGAGGAGGGGGAAAAAAGGGAAAGGTACAGATTAAAATTATTCTAGTTATTCACATAGACTTGAAAGCTCCAGTGACGAGTTTCGAGAAGTAGCCTCAGGCAGAACTTGCTATCAAAGAAGACCAGGAACAAAAAACATTTAAAAGCAGATTACAAATCCCTCCTAACAAAGCAAAATCAAATCACTGATCGATAGGTGCAGCTGGGTTTAAATTGTTTCCTTAAAAAGGCTTTAAAAACTTTTTTGAATGAGAGGCTGGAGGTTGAACCTTTTATGCTTTGGAGCAAACTCCTTCTGGGAAAGTCTTTCCCTTGTTTTCCAGGGGGGCCTCTCTTGGGATGAGCCTGAGTTATTTTCCTCTCACTTACCAGGGGCCCCTAGCTAGAAGAGGCTGGCAACCGGGTTTCCAGGAGAGGGAAAGATGTTCTTTGATCTATGTCAAGCCATGTGAGATATTTTAGCTTCTACTCCCGTCAGTGTAGCTGGCGTCCCCATGGTCACATATGAACTATCTGTGCAATGCCCAATCTGGGGTGTTTAAGAGCAACGTGGAGCCTAAAGAAAATCTTCAACAAAGATAGGCCCCAGACTCTAGGTCACTTAAACCACAAAAATGGGTTGGCTAGATTGTGGCTCGCTGTCTAGATCAAGGCCATGTGGAAGATGTTGAAGCGTACCTCCCAGCATCAGACGTAACTCAGAGGCCCAGCGCTTTTAGGGACTGATTTCAAACAGGACTTTTAAGAGCAAGGGGGGAGAGAAAGAAAGAAGGGAAAGCAATGAGCCAGGAGTGTTCGATTTATTCACATATGTTCCAAATGGTGCAGAGATAAGCACACAGGGTTCTGGTACGTTTTTTAATGATTTATTATTACCAGACAAGAGTCGAAAGATTGTATAGATGCTATTGGAAAAGTAGGCAAAGAAGGTTAAAATATAATAATAACAATAGCAGGAATGGTTCCCTGCTTCTATAAATAGCTAAGGCTGACCGATGAGGTTAGGCCTATTTGCAAATCAGTTTATTAAAAAAGAAAGGAAAGTTGAGATGGTGTTTAAAAAAAAAAGAAGGACTGCTGTTGAACCAGAAGAGGAGGAGCTGGGCCTGGAGGAGCTGCGGCCAGATTTTGAGGGTCCCAGGGAGCCAAGCCTGGCGGGAACCCAGGGTGTGCTGTGATGCCTGAGCTAGCCGTGCAGAAGGTGGGTCCACCCCCTGGTGCTGTTCTGTGTGCTGGATCATTTCAACCAAACCGGCAAGATTGGAAACCAGAAGCGTGTTGTCCCTGTGCTCTTGGGGTCATGGCAAAAGAAAGTACTTGTTGTACCCAAAAGTTTTGCAGTACCCTTCGATGTAGATGACAAGAATGATTCTGTCTTGTTTTTAGACCGTGATTATCTGGAAAATATGTATGGAATGTTTAAGAAAGTTAATGCCAGGGAAAGAACAGTTGGGTGGTGCCACACAGGCCCTAAACTACACAAGAATGACATCACCATCAATGAACTCATGGAAAGATACTGCCCTATCTTGGTCACTATTGATGTGAAGCCAAAGGACCTAGGGCTGCCCACAGAAGCATATATTTCCTTTTCTTTTTATTTATTTATTTGTTTGTTTGTTTTTTGAGAAAGAGCCTCAAGCTGAATCCTGGGTAGAGTGCGGTGGCATCACAGCTCACAGCAACCTCCAACTCCTGGGTTCAAGAGATTCTCCTGTCTCTGCCTCCCAGGTAGCTAGGACTACAGGCGCTTGCCTCAACGCCTGGCTATTTTTTGGTGGCAGCCGTTGTTGTTGGTGGGCCCGGGCTGGATTTGAAACCTCCAGCTCAGGTGTATGTGGCTGGCGCCTTAGTCGCTTGGGCCACAGGCACTGAGCCTTTAAATTATTTTTTATTAAATCATAACTTTGTACATTGATGAATTTATGGGGTTCAGGGTACTGCTTCGGTATACAATGAAGAAGCGTATATTTCAGTGGAAGAAGTTCATAATGATGGAACTCCAACTTTGAAAACATTTGAGCACGTGACCAGTGAAATTGGAGCAGAGGAAGCTGAGGAAGTTCTAGTGGGACACTTGTTACGAGACATCAAAGACATTACGATGGGCGCTCTTTCCCAACGGATCACAGACCAAGTCTATGGTTTGAAGGGACTGAATTCCAAGCTTCTGGATTATCAGGAGCTACTTGGAAAAAGTAGCCACAGACAAGCTGCCCATCAACCACCAGATCATCTACCAGCTGCAGGATGTCTTCAACCTGCTGCCAGATGTCAGCCTGCAGGAGTTTGTCAAGGACTTTTATCTGAAGACCAAGGACCAGATGGTGGTGGTGTACTTGGCCTCCCTCATCTGTTCTGTGGCTGCCCTACACAATCTCATCAACAACAAGATTGCCAACTGGGATGCAGAGAAGGAAGGGCAAGAAAAGGAAGAGAGCAAAAAGGATAGAAAAGAGGACAAAGAGAAAGATAAAGATAAGAAAAAGAGTGATGTCAAGAAAAACGAGAAAAAGTAAAACATGTAGCTTTTTACATTTGTAAATTAAAATCTTAGAAACTAAAAAAAAAAAAGATAAAGAAAAAGAAAACTTTTAGAAAAAGTTGATCTCCTTTCCTTTTCTCCGTGAGTGTTGCTTGACTGGAATTGATTGTCATTTTAGCAGACGATTAATAGGGTGAGGATGGGAGGCGACATTCACATGAACCCGTGAATGTAGCTCGGGTTGTGCACACAGCACATGTGGAGAATAGGGGTCATTCCTGTGCCGTCAGCCAAGACTGGGTCCCAGACCTTTCCTTCTCTTGTCCCCTCCTCCTTCAAACTACCTAAACGCGCGGCATTCTACACTCTTGCAAATGCCCCGGCCACTGTCTTCTGAAGAAAGCTTTTCTTCTCTGGGGCCCCTTGAGAAGTGAGCATACACTTCACAGGATGCTGCAGTAAATAGCACACTAACTTTATGGATACCCTGTATAGATATATGTCAGATAACCACTTATTTTCTCCTGAATTGACATGTAAGTAGAGGCCAAGTACATACTGTGATAGTATGTCTCACTTAACTGGCTTAAAGTGAGAGTAGTGACAGGGTGAAAATGCCACTGGGACCCACAGTGCTTGCTCCATTGAGACAATCCCTCCTGCTTTCACCACCCTCCGTCCTCTGTCCCTTCTCCTCGTGGCATTTCCTGCCTTGGTTTTTACTGGTTCTATTCTATATGGACGGATACCATGCTTCACCAATCTTAGTTTCCTCTACCTCTTCCCCAAACAACTTTCCAAAGTTTTAATGTCAGCGAAAACTCCAATAAAGAACAAGAATGCATTGGTTAAATAATCTTTGTGCAATAACATTTACTTGATCAAACTTGGGACTACTTTATCTGCTGACAAGCTATGCTATTATTAAGTTTGTGATCGTTCTAGAAATGCTACAAATAAATCCCACTGTAAATCTGGTCCCTCTACTTCCAAAGGATCCTTCAGTTCTTCAACATTCAGTTTTCCAGTTTTTATTATATTCACGTAACAAGAACTCTGCGTGTATGTGTGTGTGAGCCCGGGCAGACGTGTGCATGGGTTAATGTGGGGATTGAGAATTCCTTCCGGAGGAGGAGGGGAGATCCTTTATCATCATCATCTTCTTTTTGATTGTTTGTTTCATTGTGAGTCCTATTCTTACTGAATATCTGTGATCACTAAAGTCCCTCAGTAAATGTAAAATTATCGGAATTTTTTTACTTAGGGAGAAATCCCTATGACTTCACTAAAACTTTACTTGAAAAAGAAAGGGAATAAGACTAACTCTGAGCTAGTTCGGCTCTGTGGTATGTGCCCATTTCATACGAAAGCCTATAAAAAAGAATTAATGAAGAAAATCAGTAGTTTTAAACATTAATTTGGCTCAATCTAATTTGGTTTCTATCTAATTTTTATTTATTTATTTATTTATTTTTATTTTTATTTTTTTTGAGATAGCACCTTAAGCTATCACCCTGGGTAGAGAGCTGTGGCATCACAGCTCACAGCAACCTTTAATTCCTGGGCTCAAGCAAGTGTCCTGCCTCCGCCTCCCAAGTAGCTGGGACTACAGGCGCCCGCCACAATGCCTGGCCATTTTTTGGTTGCAGCCGTCATTGTTGTTTGGCGGGTCTGGGCTGGATTTGAACCCGCCAGCTCAGGTGTACGCGGCTGGCGCCTTAGCCACTTGAGCCACAGGCTCCAAGCCTCTATCTAATTTTTAAACTTTTTAAAATGAATGACAACGTAGTTTATCATCAGACAATATAGTCTCCAGTTTAATTGAAACATTGTGTGTGTGCTCTATGAAGGCTTTGCAACCAAAAAGTGATTAAGTGATTGCCAAAGATGTGACTTGATTTATTTTTTATGAGTATGAATGCATTTTTTAATTCCATTTTTTCGTTTAAAACTCTTTGGCCAGCTTGGCGCCTGTGGCTCAACGCGCTAAGGCGCCAGCCACGTACGCCTGAGCTGGCAGGTTCAAATCCAGCGGGGCCGCCAAACAACAATGACGGCTGCACCCAAAAAACGGCCGGGTGTTGTGGCGGTCGCCTATAGTCCCAGCTACTTGGGAGGCAGAGGCAAAAGACTCGCTTGAGCCCAGGAGTTGGAGGTTGCTGTGAGCTGTGATGCCATGGCACTCTATCCAGGGTGACAGCTTGAGGCTCTGTCTCAAAAAAAGAAAAAATCTTTGGCCTACAAATTAGACTGTCACATCCAAAAGCAAGTTTGAAAAGGAATCAAGGGTACATTCATTTGGCATTCAAGGAAACTTATTTTATTCAGGAAATAAAGAATTTCTACCTGCATGCATAAGAGATCAGAAACGAAATAGTAGTGTCATCGGCAAGGACAAGGTGGAGCTAATGTATTCCTACCAGATGTCCCGAGAAGGCTTTTGAATTTTAGTTTTGAAATTCACTAAGACATACAATGCCTTGCCTGAGAGTAAATGGCGTAGTGGAGTTCGGTAATTCAGGAGACAGTTCTAGTGTCTAACTTGGGAGGACAGAAACCTGCAAGTCGTGGATGAGGTGAAGGAATGGGCTCCTGTTAATCCACTGAGAGATTTCTGTAAGGGGATTCTGCAGACTTCAGCTTGTACAATGAGGTAGCAAATGCAGTTCTGTGGAGACACCTAGTAAAATTCTCATCAGTAACAAACCCAAAGCCTTGTATACCTGATGCCATTGCTTCTTCCTAATAGTCAACAAAAAAGCTCACAGCAACGTCCTTTTATTTACCCAAATAAAAGCAAAGGGAGGAAAATCTCAATCATCCACGTTGTGCCTTAAAAAGGCGCATGTTGTTAGAAAGGAATAGTGGAAGTACCTAGTTTGTTGTCTGAATTAAACGTACATTTACACATGCAAGTGACTAAAACAAGGAAAGTGATAGATTAGGGTATTGATGCATAATCACTGTCTAGAATGCAGAACTTATGAGCAGCCTGATTTTGAGAACAATTACAGGTAATTAAAGCTATGTTGATTACCAAAAAAAATTTAATAATAAACAGAGAAGTCTGCTGTGTATAACACCAATTAATTACTTTTTTTTTTCAACAAGAATAGCGTTTAAATGTCTGTGCTGCTATTTATATCTGACCACGTTCAGGAGTGGTAGGAAATACATACTGCCTAGCAGCAGTCCCAGAGTGTTGTCTGCAACCATGACTTTCAGTCAGTTTTCCTTAAACCCACTTAAAAAACAATAATATCCATAAGACTCTTATGTTTTCTTCATAATTAGTATAAACAAATACCTAGACCCAGCTAGACAGTTTGTAAATCAATTTCCCTAGCTACTGTCCTCACCTGAATAGTAATTACATTATAAGTACAGTTATGCTCAGGTATAACAAGTATTTTTTTTTTTTTTTTACTTTGTAAGGAATCAAAATGTGACTGTTTTATTTAGCCTTGCAACAACCCTTTGGTTCTGGGTTAATGTAAAAATTGGAGGCTCTGGTGATTGGCAGCATTGTCAATGTTCTTCCTTGCCTGTTGGTAGTGGGACAGGGGCAGCCAACATCAAGGGGGACAAAGAGGCTGGTGTCCGGCCACCTTTCTGGCTCCCCAAAGGAGTCGGCCTCCTCATTCACTCAAACCAGTTTGAGGTCCCTGCTGAGAGTGGCCACTCACAACTACATCGCTTGTTCCCCTCCTCCACTTAGTGACAGAGAAAGTTCTAGATTTTCCAGAACAGTTCTTTTTCCAGGTGGGTTTGTTACTCCATGCATAGCCAATAGCTGTTGAATTCCTTTCCTACTGTGCATACGCCCATACATCAGGCAGATAAATCAGCTGTGGGGTTCTGTGTCTAGATCAGATTTAAGGGAAAAAGTCCTTATAGGAAACATCAAAATAAATGTGAATATGGATTTTATTTGGGAAGGGCGTTTCTGAGAGGTGTTTTATTTTTCCACTCTGTTTTTCCAAGGTGGCTGTGAACTCTCTGCAGAAAATGGCGACCCATTGTCGTGGTTAAGGATGCAGGATCAGAGGTCCTGCTGTCCAGCCTCAGTGCCTGGCTTCACCCTTAGTGCTGTACGACCTTAAGAGCCTTATCCAGTTCAAGGTCTCTGCCAGTTCTATCTGTAAAATTTACATTGCCCCACTTTAAAAGAATTACTAATAAAAGTAACTTTAAAAGAATTATTAATTCATAAAAGAATTACTAATAAGCTTTATCGATTGTAATTAATAGTTGCATTTAAAATATCATAAAAAACAAAAATAAATTATTTCTTCATGATTATTGGATCTCAAACTCTCATAACATCAAAAACTTCTTTGGGTTAAAACATTATGGAAGAAAATTTTCCTTAAATGCATTTCAAAAATAATAACATCTATACGACTTTTATGTAAGAGGGGTGTTAACATTCCTGTTTTTTTCATAATCAAAAAAAACCAAATACCTAGACTCAATGAGATATACTAAATATGGAGCTGGTTATCTATTTAACACATCAAGAAGGGCTCGGCGCCTGTGGCTCAGCGGGCTAAGGTGCCAGCCACGTACACCTGAGCTGGCGGGATCGAATCCAGCCCAGGGGCCCACCAAACAATAATGACGGCTACAAACCCCCCCCTCCCAAAAATGGCCGGGTGTTGTGGCGGGCACCCGTAGTCCCAGCTACTTGGGAGGCGGAGGCAAGAGAATCACTTGAGCCCAGGAATTGGAGGTTGCTGTGAGCTGTGATGCCACAGCACTCTATCCAGGGGGACAGCTTGAGGCTCTGCCTCAAAATAAATAAATAAATAAATAAATATTCTGAACACATCAAGAAGAACACACAAAACTCCTAATAGTGATTTCCTTTGTGAAAAGGGACAGTCAGGAAAGGGAAAGAAAACTTTATCTTTCATATTTTTCTGTAGCATTTGGATTTTTACCATGCGTGAGTGTACATTTTACATCACCTATTATAATTATACTCGTTAACCCATAAATTGAAATTAACTAGCGCAGAATTCTGAGAGACAGGATGGTGTGAATGAAGGGGGCTTGTCAGAAGCACAGAGGAGCCCCCGGCCCACCTAAGGACATTGTGGGGACACCCACAATGGAAAGTTCTAGATCAAGATGCTGACAATGGGGCTACCAAGCATGTTGGCCCCTAGACCTCATCCCTGGTTGAAGCTTGTCCTAGTGCAGGAATTACTTATGACATGTATAATTTGAGCTCAGTCCGACCAGACATTGAAGATTGATCTGGACACTAGTGAGCTGTGTACCCTTGGGGAAGTTATTTAATCTCTCTGTGCAGCAATTCTCTTACTTTATTTCATTTTAAGAAAGACCATTTGTCTACTTCTACATGTGCTATGAATACCATGTAAACTCTGAAGTAGAATGGGACGAGGAAGAGTCGAGACACCTTAGCTTTTCTTTCTTTCCCCTAATTCCTGTCCAATCAACTCATGATTTTAAACATGCTCGTGTTTTTTGGAAAGTTAAATCCCTACTACTTTTTTTCTCTCTACTCCTTCTGTTTTTCTTTCTCTCTGTCCTCTCATCTCCATGTTTTTGTGTGTCTTTAAAAATCTAGCAAAAGAAAGCATACTAAACCTAGTTGTTAGGAACTGAATGTGTGCCCCCAAGATTCATGTGTTGAAATCCTATCTCCCGAGATGATGGTTGTAGGAGGAGGAAACTTGGAAGGTGTCTTAGGTCTGGAAAGTGGAGCCCTCATAAAGGGGATCAGTTCTCTTATAAAAGAAGCCCAAGAGGGCAGCACCTGTGGCTCAGTGAGTAGGGTGCTGGCCCTGTACACCGAGAGTGGCTGGTTATAACCCAGCCCCACCCAAGCTGCAACAAAGAAATAGCGTTGTGGCAGGCACCTATAGTCCCAGCTACTTGGGAGGCTGAGGCAAGAGAATTGCCTAAGCCCAAGAGCTGGAGGTTGCTGTGAGCTGTGATGCAACAGCATTTTACCGAGGGTGACAAGGTGAGATTCTTATCTCTAAAAAAAGGAAAAAAAAAGAAACCCCAGAAAAATTCCTTGCCTGTTCCAGCATGAGCTCACAGTGAGGACCATCCCCTATGAACCAGGTTAAGAACCGGATCTATCAGCATCTTGATCCAGAACTTTCCAGCCTCCAGCACTATAAGAATTTAATGTTGTTCATGCAATCCAATTTATGGTATTTTGTTATGGAAGGCTGAATTGACTAAGATACTGGTCCAGTGTATTTTTTTAAGCAAACAAACAAAATAACTCCCCATCAGGAAATTCTACCTCAGAGTCTAAACCTAAGATGGCCCTTGTGGCTCACACTTGTATTCCCAGCACTTTGGGAGGCTGAGGCAGGAGGATCACTTGAGGCTAGGAGTTCAAGACCAGCCTGAGTAAGAGCAAAACCTCATCTCTACAAAGTGTAGAAAAATTAGCCAGGTATGGTGGTGGGTGCCTGTAGTCCCAGCTACTCAGGAGGCTGATGCAGGAGGATTGCTTGAGTCCCAGGTTTGAGGTTGCAATGAGTATGATGATGCCACTGCACTCTAGCATGGGTGACAGAGCAAGAGACTTTCTCAATAAACAAACAAACAATAAAAAGGAAAGTAAATAAATAATGGTTTAAACTCCTTATAGTGGGACTGATGCTCTCTGATTTTGTCAAAGTGGAGATTCAGCCAAAGACTATTCTTTTAACTTTAAGGAAATGTAATAATCTTTTCTCTTTACTCCTAGGCTAGATAATCACTGATTGATTAGCCTCCCTCTGTGGCCTAACTTTTCTCAGTTTCAAAATTATTTCTGGGTTTAAGGACTTTTCTTTTATACCTTCTCCAGGTTCATAGTTGTAGCACCCAGTTCTGCATATTCCACAGAGTGTGTTTGGCTGGTACATTTGCGGGCCGCCTCCTCCCCCTGCCGTGTACCCCAGTCCTCTTTTGCTTCTGTTTGAGGTTAGTTTAAGAGGCATGAGTCAGGAGAGTCAGAGGAAATACTGGGCATTTCTTATGTACTCTTTTCCTTTCTCATATTTCCAATATCACCAGCACATCTTTCCAATACCCAGGATCAACTCAATGTCCATTCCCATTGAAGACTCTTTTCATCATATTGTCATGCAAAGAGACCTAATATGAAAATCACTGAAAGTGTTCTCTGATGAAGACATAAAAAGTTACCTGTCCTGGGCACAATTAATGTCAAAAAATGCCCACCAAAATGGAGATTGGACAGGCTAGTAGAGATACTGGTTTCCCAGTTTCTCCAATCACTTATAGACATAAGTACAAATCCAAAGCAGTAAAACCTAGATTGGTCCAAGGTATGTCAGTAATGAAATTCCCCTTTTCTGTGACTGCCTTCTCATCAAAGGGCTTCAGAAGCTAAATTGCAAGTTCTCTTTGTGCCCTGAAAGTTTCTGGATCAAAATATCTTTGTAGTGCAAAAATTATCATTATCTTAGTGTTCCATACTTTATCACAAGCCTATGTTCAATATCCTAGACTTGGGAAGGGAGATGTGAAACTAATAACCTTTTACAAACTGGCAAAATTTGGGTACTGGCTTATAGAATTAGTGACTATTGTAGCCTGCAGAGTCTGCATTTCATAACCAACAGATAAAGTCATGGGTAGCTCAAAAGGGCAAGATTTCAGAGTAGTAAATCAATTCAGATAAAGAGTGAATGAGTAGATCAAAAGATGGAGAGATGAGATTATGAAGTGTCAGCAGTGAAAGTTGATTTGGAAAACCATTTTGGTTAAAAATTACGAGAGAAGCAGAGGAGCAAGATGGAGGCTGAGGAATAGCTTCCTTGCAACTGGGCATGATGAGATTGGGGAGAGAAGACTCAGGCATCTCTTCCTGGTGGGATCTGCCCAGAAACATCCCTGTGGGGACACAGGGAGTCAGTGAGAGACTTCTGGACCCCATGAGGAGGACAAAAGTATTGGAGAACTGGCAAGTGGTTGCATGTGTTCGTTCCTCTCTAATCCCACTGGCAGCTGTAATTACAGCAGCAGTGAGATTGCAAACTGGGAAGGCCTTACCTGTGAGCTGTTTCATTTTTTTTTTGGACTTGGCACTCAGTTGAAATACCTTGGGTGAACTTGGGCAAGAGTGCAGAGATCTTTGAGTATTGTCTAGGGCCCCAGACTGAGCCAACAAGCCAGACGGGGCTACCAGTGTTTGGTTGTGGGCTATGTGGAGCCATTGTGAAAGAACTGCCCTGGCAAGCTGCACACTCAGGGTCGGAGAACAAGCATCCGGTGGGAGCAAGTAATCTAGTGATTGAGCAGCCTAAAAGGCGGGGACTGAGACACCTTGCAGCCTTAGCCCTCAGGGACATAGGGTGAGACCAGTTTCAGCACACTGGGTAAGTGTATAGCCACTTAAGGAGTGATCCCAGTGACAAGCGCTTTCCTGGGAAAGCTTCTGCTTAGCCCTAGGGGCAATTTAAAGTGCCTTCTAAGCAGGCTGAGAAGGATTTAGACTCTTCACCCGGCAGGGTTTCAGAAATCATTAGAGGCCTCCATTCTCCATTTTGTACAGCCATATCAACATTGTGATTAACATATCGCACCCCAGAAGATCACCTCTTGCCCAGACAATATCAGCAATATATATATACTACTTTGTTTAGGGTTTTGTTTTGTTTTGTGTTGTTTTGTTTGTTTGTTGTTATTTTGTGTTGTTTGTTGTTTTGTTTTTGTTTTGTTTGTTGTATTGTTTTTAATTTCAACATTTTCCTTAAAGATTTTTCTTTTCTTTTTTCTTTCTTTTATTTCTTCATTTTTCTAGTTTAAATATAATTTTCTATTGTTGCCTTTTTCAACAATTAGACCTTTATTTGTGCTAGTGTTTCTACCCTTATTAACTGTTTTTTTCCCCAATTTTTCACATAAAGTATTCGGTTTGCTTGTTTTGGTTTAATTTGTTTCATTTTTGTCTTTCCATTCTACTTGGTGGAGGTAGGGTACTGTGCCCAAACAGGCTGGCAAAGAGCTGCTGACCTAACCACAAACCTGGCACCCCCAGAGGTTGGGGTTTCTTAAGGCTGGGTCAAAGTACCCTACTGTACACCTTTATTGCTCCCATCCTCCTATTTCTGTGCCTCTCTTCTTTTTGTCAATAGTTGCTTCTATCCACCCCCTTTCCTTTCTCCTTTTTCTTTCTTTTTTTTTTTTTCCTTTCTTTCTTTTTGCCCTTCTTGCTCTTTGATCTTCTCATCCTTCTGGTCCTGCACCAAAAGGACCCATCAAAACCCTAGTCCAGAGTCATGGCAACTTAAAGAGCAAAAGGAAGTGAAAGGAAAATTAGGGCAAGGAAACAGATAAAAAAAGTCACCCATGAGGAAGAATCATGAAAAACCAGTCCAGAGCAACACCCCCAAGGGGCTGTGAGGTAGCTACTGCAGAGGATTCCACCTATAAGGAAATGTTAGAAATGACAGAAAGGGAATTTAGAATACAGATGATGAAAACAATCAAGGAAATGAAGGAGACAATGAAGGAAAATGCTGATAAAGCAGAAAAAGAAATCCGAAAACAGAACCAAGTAAGAGAAGAATACAAAATGGATATGGCAGAACTGAGGGAACTGAAGCAGTCAATTAGGGAACTTAAAGATGCAGTACAAAGTATCAACAACAGATCAGACCATGCAGAAGAAAGAATCTCAGAGGTAGAGGACAAAGCTCTTGAGATAACTCAGATACTTAAAGAGGCAGAAAAGAAGAGAGAGAAAGCAGAACGTTCACTGACAGAATTATGGGACTCTATGAAGCATTCAAACATACGAGTTATAGGTATCCCAGAAGGGGAAGAAGAATGCTCCTGGGGAATGGAAGCCACACTAGAGAATATTATAAATGAAAATTTCCCAAATATCACCAAAGAGTCTAACACTCTCCTTTCAGAGGGATATCAGACCCAAGGTTGCCTCAACTCTAACTGAGCTTCCCCAAGACACATAGTGATGAACCCGTCCAAAGTCAAGACAAAAGAAAAGATTCTTCAAGCTGCCGGGAGTAAGTGCCAATTGAACTACAAGGCAAATATATCAGGGTGACTGCAGACTTCTCTAATGAAACTTTCCAAACAAAAAAGTGACATGACAATGACCATGACAATGGTCATCTACCTTTAATCTACTTAAATAGAATAATCTCCAGTCCAGAATTCTGTATACTGTAAAGCTAAGCTTTAAAATTGATGGGGAAATTATATCATTTACTGATATACAAACATTGAGGAAATTCGCCATGACAAGATCAGCTCTACAGGAAAGACTCCGTCCTGTTCTACACACTAACCATCACAACGGATCAATAGCAAAATAAGATCTCAGAAATTAAAGGACAGAGCCTAACTTCCACACTAATGAAAAACATAAAACTAAGCAATGGACTCTTACAAAATAAGAAGAATAGAACACTACCACACTTATCAATTATCTCAATAAATGTTAATGGCTTGAATTCCTCACTGAAGAGGAATAGATTAGCTAACTGGATTAAAAAACACAAGCCATTCCTTTGTTGTCTGCAGGAAACACACCTAGCTTCAAAAGACAAATTAAACTCCGAGTTAAGTGTTGGAAGACAATTTTTCAGGCAAACAGAATTCAGAAGAAAAGAGGAGTTGCAATCTTATTTTCAGATACAGGTGGATTTAAAGCAACTAAAGTCAGAAAAAGACAAAGATGGTCACGTTATACTGATCAAGGGAAAAATAAAAGAAGATGTTTCAATTCTAAATGTTTATGCACCCAATTTAAATGCTCTTAGATTCTTTATTTTTTTAATTAATTTATTTTTTTATTGTTGGGGATTCATTGAGGGCAAAGAAATCTTGTTACACTGATTGCTTTTGTTGGGTAAAGTCCCTCTTACAATCGTGTTTTGCCCCCAAAAGGTGTGGCACACACCAAGAACCCACCCCCCTCGCTCCTTCTCTCTCTCTGCTCTTCCTTTCCCCACCCCTCCCTCATTCTTTCTCTCTCTGCTCTCCCCTTCCCTTATCCCCACTGTGTCAATAATTGTCACTGATTGTCCTCATATCAAACTTGAGTATATGGGATTCATGCTTCTCCATTCTTGTGATGCTTTACTAAGAATAATGTATTCCCCGTCCATCCAGGTTAATACAAAGGCTGAAAAGTCTCCATTTTTTTAATGGCTGAATAGTATTCCATAGTGTACATATACCACAGCTTGTTAATCCATTCCTGGGTTGGTGGGCATTAGGTTGTTTTGGCAATTGTAAATTGAGCTGCAATAAACAGTCTAGTGCAAGTGTCCTTATGATAAAAGGATTTTTTTCCTACTGGGATTGCAGGATCAGATGGAAGGTTCTTGAGTTCTTTGAGAGTTCTCCATACTTTGTTCCACAAAAGTTGTATCAGTTTGCAGTCCCACCAGCAGTGTAAAAGTGTTCCCTTCTCTCCACATCCACAGCAGCATCTGTAGTTTTGAGATTTTGCGATGTGGGCCATCTCACTGGCGTTAGATGGCATCTCAGGGTGGTTTTAATTTGCATTTCTCTAATAATTAGGGATGATGAGCATTTTTTTATATGTTTGTTAGCCATTTGTCTGTCTTCTTTAGAGAAGGTTTTATTCATGTCTCTTGCCCATTGATATATGTGATAGTTGGCTTTCTTCATGTGGATTAATTTGAGTTCTCTATAGATCCTGAATATCAAGCCTTTGTCTGATTCAAAATATGCAAATATCCTTTCTCATTGGGTAGGATGTCTATTTGCTTTGGTTGTTGTCTCCTTAGCTGTACAAAAGCTTCTGAGTTTTATTAAGTCTCATTTGTTTATTTTTGTTGTTGTTGCAATTGCCCTGGCAGTCTTCTTCATGAAGTTTTTCCCCAGGCCGATATCTTCCAGTGTTTTTCCTATGCTTTCTTTCAGGATTGTTATTGTGTCATGCCTTAATTTTAAGTCCTTTACCCAACTTGAGTCAATTTTTGTGAGTGGAGAAAGGTGAGGGTCCAGTTTCAGTCTTTTACATGTGGATATCCAGTTTTCCCAGCACCATTTATTAAATAGGGATTCTTTCCCCCAAGGAATGTTCTTGATTGGTTTATTGAAGATTAGGTGGTTGTAAGATGTTAGTTTCATTTCCTGGTTTTCAATATGATTCCAAATGTCTTTGTCTCTATTTTTGTGCCAGTACTATGCCATCTTGATGACTGGTTTTGTAGTACAACCTAAAATCTGGTATGGTGATGCCCCAGCTTTGTTTTTATTGCTAAGAACTGCCTTAGCTATGCGGGGTTTTTTGGTTCCATATAAAATGCAGAATCATTTTTTCCAAATCTTGAAACTACAATGTTGGTATCTTAATAGGGATGGCATTAAATAGGTAATTTGCTTTGAGAAATATAGACATTTTAACAACGTTGATTCTTCCCACCCATGAGCATGGTATGTTCTTCCATTTGTTAAGATCCTCTGCTGTTTCCTTTCTTAGGATTTCATAATTTTCCTTATAGAGGTCCTTCACCTCCTTTGTTAGGTATATACCTACGTATTTCATTTTCTTTGAAGCTATGGCGAAGGGAGTTGTGTCCTTAATTAGCCTCTCATCTTGACTGTTATTGCCATATACAATGGCTACTGACTTGTGGATATTGATTTTATATGCTGAGACATTACTGTATTTTCTGATGACTTCCAAAAGTCTTGTGATTGTGATTGAGTCTTTGGGGTCTACTTCCAGGAGTCTTATCATTGAGTCTTTGGGGTTCTCTAAGTATAAGATCATGTCGTAAGCAAAGATGGAGAGTTTGACCTCCTCTGCTCCCATTTGGATGCCATTTAATTCCTTGTCCTGAGTATTTGTATTGGCAAGCACTTCCAGCACTACGTTGAATAGTAATGGTGACAGAAGACAACTTTGTCTGGTTCCAGTTCTAAGAGGAAAAGTTTTCAGTTTTACTTTATTCAGTAAAATATTAACTGTGAGATTGTCATAGATAGCTTCGATAGGTTTCAGAAATATGCCACAGATGCCTATACTCTTCAATGTTCTAATTAGAAAAGGATGCTGGATTTGATCGAATGCTTTTTCTGCATCTTTTGAGAGGATCATATGATCTTTCCTCTTGTTTCTTTTAATATGGTGGATAACGTTTATGGATCTCCGAATGTTAAACCAGCCTTGCATCCCTGGGATGAAACCTACTTCATCATGATATATGACTTTTTTAATGATAAGTGTAACCTATTGGCTAGGATTTTGTTGAGAATTTTTTGCATCTATATTCATGAGTGAAATTGGTCTGAAATTCTCTTTTTTACTTGGGTCTTTTCCTGGTTTTGGTATCAGGGTGATGTTTGCTTTGTAGAACGTGTTGGGGAAGATTCCTTCCTCCTCAATTCTTTGGAATAATTTCTGCAGTATGGGAGTAAGTGCTTCCTTGAAGGTTTGATAGAATTCTGGTGTGAATTCTGTCCAGGGCACTTTTTGGTTGGAAGATTTTTGATTGTTTCTGTATTCTCAGTGCTAGAAATTGGTCTGTTCAGGAGCTCTATTTCTTCCTGGCTAAATCTAGGGACAGAGTGTGATTCCAAATATTGACCCATTTCCTTCACATTGTCAAATTTATGGGCATAGTGTTTCTGGTAGTATTCAGAGATGATCTCTTGTATCTCTGTGGCATCAGGTGTAATTTTCTCTTTATCATTTCTGATTGAGGTGACTAGAGATTATACTTTTCTAT
>CAUYON010212587.1:0-31188 GCA_963573935.1 Arctocebus calabarensis
CCCCCCCGCCCCCCCGCCGCCGCCGGCCTGGGGGGCGGCCCCCGGGCGCCGGGGGGGGGGGCCCGCCCCCCCCCCCAGGTCTCCCCTTCCCCCACCCCATGTAGATTTTCTGTCCCCTGGCTTTTGAATGAGTGGAGAACAGAAGAGGAGGAGGACATCGCGATTCCAGTTGTGGGCTGTGCTGATCCCTGGCAGCTGGGATAAGAGGTTACCAGGAGGCAGGGTGGAGGAGACCATTTAAAAGGGTGGGGTCAGGCCCCGTGTGGGTTTGGTCTCTCCACGTTGTCCTTCCCAGCTGTAATTCAGAGGTGATTCTGATGCTGTCCTTGATTTACAGCCCGCTGGGCCAGGTCCTTTGAAAGTCCATTTGGGGAGAGAAAATGCTAACCTGACCACAGGCACTTTTAGGGTAGAACTGAAGTGAACTCAATTTCTGTTTCTTCATGCAGTTGGCCTCTGTTCTCTGTCCTTTAAAAAGCCATTCATTGGCCCTTAACTCATTCCCTCTTCTGTGACCTCTTACCGTTGACCTGGAAACCTGCCCACTCTTCCTGCAGCCGGGCCCCTGTGAGTAAGAGAGGAAGTGGCTGTTCTAGAAGCTTCTGGGGCATCCCGTGATCCTGGGTGCTGATGGGCCACGGTGTGGGGTGGCTGCCCAGACATCCGGTTGTCAGGGTACCTGGGAGGAAGCAGCCTTTGAGAGGAAAGGCCCTTAGCTTGCAGTCCAGTCTCTGCCACATTCCAGGTGTGGAAGCCGCCTCCAGTGCCACAGCAACTCGAGCACTCATGAATACGAAAGACTCTGAAAACTAAAGCACTCTCCAGGCAGAAGCTGCTAGGCCTTTCATTTATAGTTTTTCATAGCCACCTTCTCCAGTGATGAATCATTTCACATGCACTTATAGCAATGCCAGTGGGCACCTAGCTACTAAATCGCCTGAGAGAACTATGGTCATAAAAACATTTGCCAGAATTTCGTAATAAATTTTACATACTGTTTGTTTCTCAATTCATTTGTCCAGACAGAAATATTTATTGCTCTTGGCAACAAAGCAACTATGTCATCTGTGCTAATATATGTGCATGTGTTTACAGAGCACGCTTATGGGCGCTCACCCCATACTTCGAGTGAATTTGCAGCTCTTTCTTCTTGCTCCCTGTTGTGGTTTCTGCTTTCCCACACAAATGCTGATTTGCTGTGGACAACAAGCCTATCCTGGCAAATCTCACCCAGGTTCAAGAAAATGGCTCTGTACCTTCAGTGTTGTACCTAGTGAGAGTCAAATGATTGAACTTTATTTTTATTGTTCTTTTCTTTCTCGGGTAGCTTTTAAGTAAGTTCTTTGTCAGGTCAACTTTTAAGTTTGACGGATAAAACCGTTAGTGAAACACTTAGAAAAATGCAAAGTCATAGATGATATTTCGGTGCCAGTTTTGTGCAGCTCTTTAATGCTTTTCACAAAGTTGGGTCTTGCCCTATGCCAAAAGAATGGGAGAAAGAAGAAAGATACTATTCAGCCACTTTCCTTGTTACACGTGATAGTCAGGATGCCTTAAAAATATATAATAAATATAAGGCTGAGCACAGTGCCTCAGACCTGTAATCTTAGTACTCTGAGGCCAAGGCAGGTGAATTGCTTAAGCTCACGAGTTTGAGACCAACTTGAGCAAGAGCAAGACCCTGTCTCTACTAAAAATAGAAAAACTAGCTGAGCATCGTGGTGGGCACCTATAATCTCGGCTACTCAGGAGGCTGAGGCAGGAGGATTGTTTGAGCCCAAAATACTGAGGTTACTGTGAGCTATGATGCCATGGCACTCTACCCAGGGTGACAGAGTGAGACTCTGAGTCAAAGAAAAATATATATATATAATAAATATATGTCAAATATTAACATACACTATAATGTATGATATAACAAATAATGGTGGTTTTGCTATTGTCTTAAGTTTTACTAGCCATAGAGGTGTAAAGAGCAAATCAAAATTGCTAAATACAGTTTTTCAGTAATTGGAGTTTACCCTTCTGTTACTAAGTAGAATCAACTGTCCAAAATTTCCAAATATTTAACCTAATTCCTGGTTGTACCTTTGGTAGTTATGAAAAAAATCACATGAAATTTTCCAGCCCCAATTCTTTGTGGAAAGTTTGTTGAGGTAGTTTAGCATTCTGGTTAAAAGCATTAGTGGGGGGCTCAGACTTCCCGTGTTTAGGTCCCAACTCTGCTATCAGATGTGTGCCAATTTAAACCACTCAGTCCAACTGGTTAACAGCGTGCTCTTACAGAACACTTCTGTGTTATTGTACTCACTAATATATTTTTCAGCTTTTATGTGATTATTTCTTAATTTAAGAAAGACAACAGGGACAAAAAGTGACACTTCTTAGTCCTCAAGACAGCAAAAGGTGTGAAAACATGGAACTGTGTCATGTCAGAATTTTACACCCGCTTAATCACAACTATCATTAAAGAAGATTTTAATGGACTTCAGATGCTAATAGATGTTTTGAGATTTCGGTTTAGAGCTGGTTCTCAGCCCCTAACTGAACTAGGCACATAGTAGTTGCTTGCAAGGCACAGACTGAATGGCTGTACCTGGTTGTGCTCTCTGAGGAGGTATGAGAAGGCAGGACCACGTGAACTTATTGGAAGTTAGCTGGATGGCTGCCTCTTTAGACATCACCTGTTGAAGTCCTTTCAGTCTATATGTGAGGGAACCAAGGCCCCACAAGTTTAGGTGACTAGGTTAGTCATTGGCACAACCACTTCTGGAGCCTGAGTCTGCTGACTTCCAGGACAGGGCTGTCTGCTGAACCGTCCCAGCATTAGGAGAGAAATGAACCTTGCATAACCCCATTCTTCCTGCTCTATGGGAAGAAGACGTGGCATTTTAGAGCAGAAAATTCATCAGACATTGAAACATTTGCTGTTGTATTGACACCAGCTCATCTTTAAGGATTATCTTGGAAAAAAACTAGGAAAATTGTTCCATTGAACAGTGATGACCAGTTATTGTTCCTTTTGTCAACAGGCAAGATGATGATGAATGAAGTCCTGGCAGCTTCCTGTATCCCAGGCCTTGTAGAAATAAATGAGACAGACGTGCTCCCAAGTTCTAATGTGCATCACATCGGATCTTGTTTAAGGAAGCGTTAAAAGGAACCCGCCGTTACCTATTGAGAAGGCTCTGTACTCTCAGGCATTGTTTCTGATTGATCCAGAGGTTGCAAGCATGCCTCCCTGTATTACCTGTTGGAACAGGTTTAATTTTATAAATTTTAAACACAAACTCTATGAGTTTCTAGTTCATAATTGTTCTTTTTGAGGATCCGCTCAGATGAACAGTATCGCATCTTTAACAGATACACACTTCCACAGGACTGGAATTGATTGGAATATCAGTGGCAACAAAACTCCACCTGTAGCGTCATCCAGCACCAGTGATGGAAAGGACAGATTGCAAGGAAGCCCTTCCGGGGAAGAAGTCAGGTTGTGTTGGACCTACAGATTACTAGAACCGTAGCAGCTTTTGTTCTTCAACACTATCTGTATAGACCGTGTAGAACTTGGCTGGTGGCTTTAATCCATTATTATTGGGTTTGTCTTTGGACATTCTCAAACACTGAAAGTCTTAAGCCTTCATTTAAAAAAACAAAACAAAACAACAACAAAAAAAAACTTAAACACAGCGTTGAGAAAGTCCAGGGTTCAAGATAGTCTTCCGAGGATGTCACTACAGCCTTCCCGTCATCCCCTCCTTAACAGCAGCAGTCACCTAGGTGGTAGGCCCAAAGCCTTGTGGGAGAATAAGGAAATGAAAATGAACAGGCATTATTACACTGCATTGTAAACATACTTTATAAGTACATTTCTTAATAGCTTCTTATTCAGGCAGAGATTATAAAAGTTTGCTGCAAGTTTCCAGACCAGGATTTGTGTTGTGGAAATTATCCGTGTTCACAATACCTGCAGGGAAAAAAATGGGAAAAACTCAAGTATGGGCACTCTTTACACCCAAAAGAATATTTTTATCATTCTTTTATTTGTTTTGGCTCTGTCAAAAATTAAAGTGCTTGGAATGCTGTAGTCTGTGATCTCTTGAAATTTGATCAGTGAGAACTAACACTTCCACAGTATGCTGTCACTTTGGACATTCATAATAAAAATGGAAACTGATTTTGGTTGTTAGTCATTTATTTTGCTCTGTAGCTTAGTGCATCTTTTGTGGTTCATCTTTGTCTAGCAACTGAGCAATTTTATTGCCATATGTACAGAGAAGCAGACATATGCCCTTCACTGTCTCTTGCATCGAATCATTGTTTTCTATATTTGAACAACCACTCTTTATATTTCTTGAAATCCAAGATATTTTTGAACGTCAAGGTCTTTTTGAATATGCATTCTATAGCCGGGTGTTGTGGCGGGCACCTGTAGTCCCAGCTACTCGGGAGGCTGAGGCAAGAGAATCACCCAAGCCCAGGAGTTGGAGGTTGCTGTGAGCTGTGTAATGCCACAGCCATAAAGTGAGACTCAGTCTCTTAAAAAAAAAAAAAAAAATGTGAATATGCATTCTACAACATGGATTAAAGATAATTCCTGAGGATTAAGCCTAAACTTTTGAGTTTCTGATTACTTTGTATTTTCTATTAAATTGCTTATAATAATAAATTTTTTTTTTTTTTTTTTTTGACAGAGTCTCACTATGTTGCCCTGGGTAGAATGCTGGGGTGTCACAGCTAACAGCAACTTCTGACTCCTGGGTTCGAGTGTTCCTCTTGTTTCGCCCTCCCAAGTACGTGGCACTACAGGCGCCTGCCATGATGCCCAGCTGGTTTTTCTATTTTTAGTAGAGACGGGGTCTCACGCTTGTTCAGGCTGGTCTTGAACTCCTGAGCTCAGGCAATCCACCTGCCTAGGCCTCCCTGAGTGCTAGGATTACAGGCAAGGGCCACCATGCCCGGCTGCTATAATTATATTTTTTATTAAAAAGTAGAAAACTGGAGAAGGCTATGTGTAATATAGTGGCAACTACAGGCTTTTCAAAAGCACTTTTTGTTTGACTCTCTGCCCAGGGTTGGAGTACTGTTTAATGTATTCCAGCTCCAAAGAAATCCAAACACATGAGCCTATCTAAAACTTAGATCTTACTTGGCTCCTTTAGTAAAGTTGATAATGGCGATAAGTAAAGATCCCTTTCCTTCTATTTTTTGGTAACTAAACCTGCAATTGGCAACAACCCATCTAGCTCCCACCTTCCACCCCCTCAGCACCCCTCTCCACAAAACAGGAACATAGATCTGGGATTAACCTGGGCATTCTAGTGCATATATGAGCGATGATTTTAAAACTCCTAAATTGGGGAAAAAAAATATTAGAAGGTTCTGAGGTTGTTCCCAGTGGGTGGGGTGGGAGGAGAAAACAGAATAGCAACCAAATCTAAACATAGGATCATACCTTCTAAACTGGGTCTGTGCAGTGATCACCTGGCTGGAGGTGCTTTGCCCGTGATCAGGTGCACGCCGAGAGCCCATGTCTTAGAGGAGTCATCTTTTTAAAATCCCAGGGCACCATAAGAAGGGCAGAGGTTGATGCTTTTGTTCCCTGGATGAATTCCCTTTTCAGAAGCCCCTTCTCTCCTTGCCTGAGCATCTGGACAGGCTTGCTTTGTGAGTCGGCATGAATATTTTAACAGCCTTCATTCTGTCCCTTCCTTCAGTCAGTGGCAGAGGAAAGCTTTGGAAAGTCACTGCCCTCTAGGGACTTGATACGTTCTGAATTGGTCTTTAAAACAGTATCAGGTGACGTTCACAAATTGAAGCTATTTGGTTATTTACACAATTAGCAAGAATCCTCAACGTGGGCTGTTTGGTTTTCTAATTAAATGCTGGCCTCTCACTGGAATTCCATCACAGAGATCTCATTCAGATGTGATGGGTAATTTCAAGCAATTTCTTTATGGATTATAAATGTTTCGTGGAGGGGGGAAAATCTGTTTCAGAATGATGGCCTCCACAAAGGAATGGCCACATAGATGGTTACTTTTATCCAAAGTAATTTGTGTTTTAAAAGAATATAAGCAGTTAAGAAAGTAGTGAAGTTGATGCTTTTAGAGGAAAGCTCTTTCCTTTCATTGCTGGTGATTTCCCCATATCCACTCTTTCTGAATCTGTTTACCAAAATTGAGGAACATTCTACTCTATGGTGATGGAATCGAATCCAATCATTTTTATAGCTGAGTTTTCTTTTGAAGGACCGCTTAAAGATCACAAACAGAGGCTGCCTGGCAGTGTTTAGATTGGCTCATAGTTATTGCTTTCTAGGTAACAGTTGCACCTTTTAATAGCTATTATTTCTTCTGAGGCACACATCTCTTTCAAAACATTTTTAAAGATAACAGATTCTACCTGTGAGATGTAAGGAAACAAAATAAAGCCCATTTTCATACATTCTTATGACATTTTGAAAATAACATTTTTTCCAAGAAAAAAAAAGAAAACATTTTTTTCAATCCAGTAAGATACAGATCAAATACCTATTATTATGGATGATACAGGAAAGAAGATTATGAACTAGAAAAAAAATACATAAGCACTTTTATTACCTCAACTTTTATAAATACAAGTTCAAGTACTGTACTCAATATATTTTCTAAAAAGGTATCATTCATAAATTTAATACAAAGTTTAAAATGCAGTGAAGGGTCCATAGTCCTAGCAATAGACCTGGTTTTCAGGTGCCTGAGACAATCAGCATTTACAGTTGGGAAAGACCCTGAATAGGCCTTTTATAATTTTTCCTAGTTGATTCTGGGTGAGGAGAATGTTATGGAGATATTATGGAATGTAAGCAATGGCTGTTCAAAACTTTTTTGTTTGTTTGTTTTTTTGTTCAAAACATTTTTTGAAAACCTTTATGAAGACAAAGCCAAAATTTATTTTATATCATCTTGAAGGCCCCTTCATGGAGCGTTGCACTGATATTTAAAAGTTCCCACAAACGATATCAAAGAGGCAAAATAAAGAGCCAGAGAATGGGTCCCCCACCCCACTCCCCAGCTTCTTAATGCATCGCCATCTTTTCATTACTGACAGAAAAAAAGAAGTCAATAAAGAAAAGAAAGTCACTTTTGCCAGAAATGTCCTTTTTATCCTGGTTTTTTACTTTGCCAGTGTAGACGTAAGTACATGCACACAAAGCATGGGACTAGAGACCAGAATCTTCCAAAGATGAGGCCTGGCCTGGCTGGAGACTACCAGGAGACCTTGGACTGAGAGGCCAGCTCTGGGTTCTCCAACAAGAGCTTTGCCACCCAGAAAGTGAGATCCCCGGGGCGTCACACCACGTGCAGCAGGCCTGGCCACCACCCAAGACCTGGCTGCTTCACACTGACTCCAGGACCCATCTTGGCTATTTAAAATTAAAATGTTTAAGTTTGTCTCTAAATGCCAATATTCTTTCCTTCGTCCAACATGTGTTTCTTCAGTGCTTACTAACTGCCTGGCACTGTGCTGAGATAAGAGATAGAACTAGAAGTTAACACCAGGCCTGAGCACATCGCCAGGATCCGCGTATTAAAGGGGTGCAGATGTGTGCTAAATCCTGAACAGTGCGAGTGAGGCTCACAGAGGCAGGCGCAAAACAGCAGTTCCCGTGAAAACAACGCCTTTTCTATCAGTTCCATTTTCCTCTATCAAAACAAAGTTCTTACCGTGGTAGCCTTTTGCGATTACCTAGCCAGTAACAACTTTATTATTCTACTTGGATTTGAGAATCTTGGATTTATACTAGTGAACCATTCTTACTCCGAAGAACACTATTTCCAAAGAATTTGCATCCAATTTCAGTCACCTAGTGGCAAAGATCCCTAAAGCTGATTCCATAAATACACTCTCCAGCCGGACAGTCTCCACAACGGGGTCCAAACAGGACCTCTCTTTCCTGAGCCCCTAAACTTCAGCAGACAAGTCCCACCGTCCTTGAATGCTGCCATTGAATTCAACACAAGTGACAAGTTTCATTGTAAATGGATAGAACAAAAAACTCAACAATACTCAAGCATGATGACTTTGGCTTTACAACACTTGGAAAATTGCAAATAGGACACGTGAAGCTATTTCCACTATGAAACCGTAAGAATTCAGGATTTCTGTAGACATCTCTTCTTAAAAAAATAAATGTATATTTCATGGAAGTAGGATAAACCACCACAAGATAGTGGGGTGGAATGGACAGAAAGTTATTCTTAGCCCACATTTTTTTTTTGTGAAGTACATTTAATTTTCCTGGGCCCATTTTGAGAAGTACACAGTAACAAGGTTGGCTTTCTCAGATCTCCATCACAATTAACAGTTGTATAGAAATAGTCGACTTAATGTTTTCAGTCTAGCTGTATCTGACTTAGATGGTACTGTTAGATATAAAAGAGGAAAATAAAGCCAATAGATAATCAGTTAATTATGGATTTAATTCACCATTACCTGTATTTTTCCAAGGCATAAGGGATATATCAGCTGTAAGTACAGGAATTTAACTAAATAGAATATAACTTGCATGTGTAAGTTTGCTTTGGAAATTCAAGCACTTCTGTCCAGTGATGAACTATAGACAATACATGTCACTTAAAATAAAATTCTTTAACTCGAATAAAAATAAGACCACCACCAAATCATTTGCTAATTACTCTTTCTTGGACTTCAGCCAAGACATAAGCAATAATGTTCCATTCAATGAAAACCCTACTAACATTCCAACTAAAAACAATTCATTGGTATGCATCACTGGTCACATTAAAATCTCCAAACTGAGGGTCCCCAAGGTAATATCACAATAAAACATTTTCTAGCCTCGTAGGCAACTGGAATTTTTCCAATGAATCTCCAGGATTTTAATGGACTAACATAAATATTCTGCTGGATATAATCCAGTAGAATGGCTTGCAAAGGCCATCAGGACCCCGAGGTGCCCCAAGTCTGGGTCAGCACCCATAGGGTTCAGCCCATAGGCTGGGCTGGGGCAGAAGTGGTGTCAGGTGTAAACCAGTGTCTCACATAAATAGGCTTTATCTTCAGTGACTCTCTCAAGGGTAGAGCAAAAAGGAAAGCCACTTTGTAGAAGAAATGTGCTGAGTATATTTTAGTTCATCCCTTGAACATTGAGTCACTAAAAACTAGCATCCTATTTGTGCGGCGTATGACTGATCAAGGAAGTTTCTTCTCTTACCAAACACGTCCCCTCACTGTGGTACGACTCTTCTGCCCCCTCTTAGTTCAGGCTTGGTTTGCTTCCTTTTTATTCCTTGCTCTAAATGCTTGCAGCTGACAATACTTGCAAGCGCTTCCCCCGTGGTTCCCCAGCTTGTCTGCACATCAGAATCCCCTGTGAAGCTACAAAAAATAACTGCTTTGTGCTGTGTCCCTTCCCCACCTGAAGATTGTGATTTCAAGAGTGTTAGGAGTTTTAAGGATCTCCAGGTGGATTCTACTATCCAGACAAGTTTGGGACCCCTTGGGTTAGAGGTGAGAAAGGACAGGTTTGGCAGGCCTGGGCCCGGATCCGCCCTCTGCCTCCTGTGAGTTGTGCCATTTAACCTCCGGGAGCCTTGGTCTTTGCGTCTGCATAATGGAGGTGACCGTGCCGGCAGCTTTCTCATCTGTATGATGAAAATAATATTTACATTATGTGATTAGCAGTAGGACGTGTAATGGGAGTGCCACAGGGTGGGCACTCAGGGAATGATAGCTGTGAATTATCCCTAAGTTAAATGAAGGCAAGGAAACACCCCTGAGGATTGGGTGACGTCAGCTTAATGAAAGCAGAAGCAAGAAGGGGACAGCCAGGCTCCCCATCACATGGGACGCTTCCTGCGCCCTCGCTGCACCCCCGACAATTGAATTGTTCATCTACTGCCAGCTTGCTGGAAAGAATGATAGAACCTTAGACCCAGAGATAAGGCTATTGTGTTCGTCTGTTTTCCCAGGGTGGGGTGGGTCTGCCTAGGGTTTTGTGAAGAGGATCTGCCTGGCAGGTCCACCCTAGGAGAGTAGGGACGTGGACCCTTTGACAAGGCCTGCTTGAATTTGGGTTTGGGGGGCACATTGCTGATCACGCTTCACTGGCGTGAGCGTGACTTCCATGCGCAGACTTGAGGAGGACAGACAGAAAGTCTCTCATTTTGCCCTTGGCGAGTGCTCTTCCGTGGTGTGGTGAGGAGGCGAGTGAGCCGGGTGCGTTTCACGGTGATGGAATCAGAGAGAGATGGAAAGGAGCCCAGGGGCCCTTAACGGGAGCACCCGAGAGGCGATTCGGAGCATCGTGGGCATATTTAAAGTTTTCTTGGATGAAGGCCCTGAATTTTCACCCAGTTCTCCAAGAGCTTGGTAACCGTTCCAATATTAATCAATTTTGTAAATAAGGAAAAAGACTCAAAGGAAACTGTTCAAAGCCACATGAACAGTTAGGCGCAAAATGGGATTAGAACTCAGGTGGCCACACTTTCCCAACTCCCACGCCTGGTTTCCATAGCAACCGGGGTGGGGCGGGGCTGTTCCACCCGTCCCTCCAGCCCTAGTGGAACAGGAACTATTCTGGAATAGTACTTCACAGCTAACACTGTTCACTATGGGAGGGAATTCCACTAAGGGCCTAGCTCAGCACCCAAGGACTTGACTTAGGACAGCAAAAGATCCCTCAGTCTGTCTTTGTCTCCTCGCCTTGGTCATGTTTCCTCATCCCAACTTGATCACATCTGACCTGACCTATCACAGGCTGCCTGCCTGCATTCCTGCTCCCGCCGCCTCTGCACACACCTGTTCCCCTGTCTCCTAAGAATAAAGCCCAAACCCTAACATGTCCTGCACAGGCCCGGTGTGACGCAGCCCTGCCAAAGCCCTCAACCTCACCGTCCCCACACTCCCCAGATGTCACAACTCCAGCACACTGGTGGCTTTTTGGACTACCAAGTGCCCTTCCTTGAGGTCTATTTCAAGTCCTTTGGAGACCATGGTATTTTAATTTTGCAGGTTTTTTTTTTTTTTTTTGGCCAGGTCCGGGTTTTAACCGGCTGCCTGTGGGTTTTGGGGTTTGGCGCCCTACGCCGTTTAGCCACAGGTGCCGCCCTAGGCATTTTAATTTTTGAAGATTCATCCACCTGCAACATTAATAATTTTTAGTGCAAAAAGTAATCTAAAGGTTTTTGATTTCAGCTTTTGGAATCATTTGACCGTGAGCGACTCCGGGAATCTGAGCGTGTGTGACCTTGCACGGAGGAGTCTGAGGCATCTTGAGCGTGCTCCTGCACGTTCTTTTCAGATGCAGGGAGGGATTTACACCCCCTAAATCTGTGACAGGTTTGGTTTTCATTGTATTTTATCACACAGTTATTCTTTTCAACTTTTCATTTTTCCTTTCATACCTTTCTCTGGTCTCAACAGTCTCTCCCCAGTCTTCCAATCTCAACTCAGATGGAAATCTGCCCCTTCCTGGACCCTCCTCCTCCTCCGTCAGTTTCTGCTGTCCTCATCCCAGAGTGCTGAGCCGCTTTTCTGCAACGCACACAGCTTAGAGCGCCATTGCAGAGTATCTGTGTGTGTCACGGGTCAGATGGCTGGTCAGTCCCCGAAGTACTTCACCCAGCACTGAATGGTAGCAACTCAAAAAGCTGTTAGTATTAGGATCCTTTCCACGTGCTTAACCTTGGTGACCACAACTTGAGAAGCTCTTTTGTCCCATGTATCTTTCCTTGTATTGAAACTGAATCCAGCATTAGTCTTTTTTGTCTACAGTGATTTAAAATAACCCTAACAGCACACCGTTTAAGAGTCCAAGGCAGGGCAACGTGTGACCTAGGTTGATGCAGGCTCACTTCCTCAGTGAAGAGCCTGTGTCCCAGGTATAGGAAATCCGTCCCCCCCCCCCCACTCCTGTGGACAGTGTCTGCTGCTCTCGGCTCACAGAACTGTCTGAATTCTACACTCGTGGTTCCATTTGCCTCCTGGAGTAATCCTGGGAGGCAGTTAGGTGATGACAGTGGGAATGAACACGTTTATGGGGGAGGCACCAGAGATGGCTGTGAAGCACGTGGTCCCCGCCCAGAGCAGTGTGCAGTCAACTGCTGCTGCTGCCACTGCTGTTGGGTGGTCAGGGGAAAGATGGTGGGCTACCGCTTACAGCCATCAGGTGTCTGACACTCACGCAGATGCACCCCAGGGTCTATGCAGCGCCCATCAACGCTGGACGCCTCTCAGCGCCCGTTCAGCTTTTGGTTTGTGATGTGGACTTTCCCATAAAGACACTGTCCAACGATAGACCAAGTTGACTTATCTTTTGGACTGTGTCCAGAAGAAAGACAAGATTTAAAGGTGATTTGGCGAAGTAACCATTTCATGGGCTCCTGCTGTGGCTCCCAGCTTGGTTCACTGATCCCCCACCTCCCGGAAGCCGGCACCACCCTCTCTGTCACTCATCCATTCTGTTCAGTACCTACCAGGCATAGGGAATGATAAAGTGATTAAGGCACAGGAGCTTGTGTTGGAGGTCGTTGGGAAGCTAACAGAAACTTCTACAAGGCAAAGTGAAATCAGTGATTTAATAGAGGAGCAAGAAAGTATGGAGAGAAGAGTCATTCTTTTGAAGGCAGAGGAGAGGTCTGGCTGGACTCACGGAAGGGCTGGCACTTAAGCTGCACCTTGGCTGTGGATGAGGTTGAGTGGAACTCCAAGGCCCAGGGCACAGGCCGGGCAGTGGGCAAATGCAGAGCAGGGGCAGTGCGGTACTCGTGGCGAGAGGGCAGAGCCCACGCGGGAGGAATGTGACAGGAGTCGATAGTCCAACCGTGAAGGAGCAGGAGTGCCATGGCAATGAACTTGGTCCTACTACACATCTACTGTCCTCCGAGCCTGCACACAGCATTTTGTCCATCTTAAGGTTTTGACAGATATATCCTTTCATTTAATAGACCACATCTACTGTGGGCCAGGCACTGGCTAGTGCCAGAAATACAACCCCGTACGAGAACAAAGCAAGTGCTTTCCCAGAGCTTTTATATGGTGGGAGAAGGACAAGGGTACCAATAAGCTGTCTTGGCTGCCTGTGAGTGTGGGCAAGAAGGAGGAAGGGCTGGGCATGGTGGCTCACGCATGTAATCCTTGCACTCTGGGAGGCTGAGGGGGGAGGATCGCTTGAGCTCAGAAGTTGGAGACCAGCCTCAGCAAGAATGAGACCCTATCTCTGCTAAAAATAGAAGAGTTAGCTGGGCCTTGTGGCAGGAAGCTGTAGTCCTAGCTACTCGGGGTGGGGGGGTGGGGGCTGAGGCAGGAGGATTGCTTGAGCCCAGGAGTTTGAGGTTGCTGTGAGCTATGATGCTAAGGCACTCTAGCCTTGCTGACAGAATGAGACACTGTGTAAAAATAGAAAAAAGGGTGGTGCCTGTGGCTTAGTGAGTAGGGCGCCAACCCCATGTACCAAGGGTGGCGGGTTCGAACCTGGCCCTGGCCAAACTTCAACAAAAATAGAAAAAAAAAAAAGGAGGAAGCAGTGTGAGGAGTCCAGAATGGAAAGGGGTGGGCAGCCCACTGTGAGATTTTGTATCTAGTGGTCAGGGAAGACCTCACCGAGGAAGTGGCATTTGTTTGAGTAAAGATCAGAAGAGGGTGGGAAGTAAGCCATGGTTGATTCATTGAAAACATTAAAGGAGAACTGAGTTAAATCTATTGTTTGGCATAGGCGGGTCAGTCTCAGTGGTTTGTGATGTGCTAGTTTTACTGGTTTGTTTCCCCACTGCCCTGAAAACATTTTTTTTTTTTTTTTTTTTTACAGTTTTTGGCCAGGGCTGGGTTTGAACCCGCCAACTCTGGCATATGGGGCCGGCGCCCTACTCCTTTGAGCCACAGGCGGGGCCCTGCCCTGAGAACATTTGAAATCCATAGCTTAGAGTTCAGCTTTGCAAGGAGGCTGTGCTGAGTCAGTGGGAGCTGCTCAGTCACAAGTTATATGCATTTCTGGGGAGGCTCGTGCTATTCGGGCGTTTGTAAGCGAAGTGGGGAATGAGCACCGAGGCCTCAGTGTCATCAGATTTGGGTCCCCATTCCGTCTCTCCCACTTAGCAGCTCTGTGGCCGTGGCGTAATATTGAAAATTCTTAAGCCAATTTCACATCTCTGAAGTGGGGAGAATGATCATGCCTCCCTCACAGGGTTTTCGGGAGAACTAAATCAGATGAATACGTATGACTAGGTCAGCTCATTGCCTGTGACAGAAGACTTTTTGATAAATGCCATTATTTGTAGCAGCAGCTATAACAGTGCAGTGAGGGTGTTGCTCAGGGGACGGGTCATCCTCGTCGGGTCTCTGTTCAGAATTACTTCCCTGCAGTGCTTCTGTGGCCTCTTACCTTGACCGTCCATAACTGGCCTTGACCGTCCACAATGTGGCATTCACAGGGATGAAAGATGGGTTTGATTTTTGTGTTCCATGCCGTGCTCTTCACGCACGGGGAAGGCTAAAGAAGTATTTGATGGAGAAGTGAGTTATTGGCTAAAATTCAACTGGGAAAGGGCCGGAGTGGAGAAAGTTTTCCAGTAAAGGAAAATGTCTTATCAAAATCTCAGGAAATGAATTGCTTTTTATTTCATGTTTCCCTAAACTATCATTATTTTCAAATTCCATTTTTATAGTAATTAGAGAGCCATTAAAAAAAAGATAAGTATCAGGGATAATCAAATTTCTATCATAGTAGCTTGAATTTCAAAGGTCAACTGTGGTCCCTAATGTATTTAACCAAAATACAACTTGTGGCAGAGTCCAGAGACAAATGACAAATTGCCTCTTTCTAATGGACAGCAAGATGGATTGAGTCAGCAGGGCTCGCCCTGCCCCTGGGCTGGTCGTGCATGTTCCTCTGGGGAGCTTTGATCATTTTCATTTACACACGAGGAACCTTGAGATGCAGGGTTGAAAGGTGGCGTGAGAGCTCAAAGTACCTTACTCTTATTACTTGAAAAGTCCTCAGGGGTATTGGTCTTAAGGGACCAGACACTGCCTAGTTGCCAGGATAAACGAGGATGTGGAGGGGACCCTGCTGGCCCAGACGGCCCAGACAAGAGGCCTCCGTGTGCCCCTTGAGGACAGCCTTGAGGGAGCCAGAGTGACTGTTTCAAGCCATTGCCTGGATGTCTTAGCAACCTGTCACGGCAGCCCAGGTGCCTGTGGTCTGTCCAGTCCAGCGCATGTTACCAAGACCGTGACAAGAGGCAAATGATGTCACTGCAGGCCCAGCTTCCGGAACGTTTCCGCAGAATGTTGGGCGAAGGCCTGTTCTTTGTTTTCTTGCCATTTCTGCTGCGGATCTGCTTCACTCAGCACGGCTGTCGGGAAGCAAACGTACGTCTCACACGTCTGGGGCAGCTCCCCTTACCAGAGAAAGCCCCCATCTTCCCTCTCCTTCCACTGCACAGCGCTGCTCGGGTGTTAGGGACTGAATGAACACGGGTACTTCTAATCCTTAGAGGACCCTGAAAAGCTCACTCTCGTTCGAGATAAACATGTTGAAATGTGATTTACATTTCACCTTTTCCTCGCATATCTACTCATCCCAGCGTGCAGAGAAATGCTTGGCAAGTAGGACTGGGATGAGATGGGGACAAGTGGCCCTGGGCCATGAGCCTGGCAGTGCGGCTGGACGTGTCAGCAGCCCAGAGTCTTCCTCGCATGGGCTAGTGGCCGTTCGCTTGCCATCTGAAGAGGTCCCACCATCCTCAGAGAATCTACATGCTTGTGTGGGAGGACAGAGGCAGTTTCTAATATCAGACACGAGTACAGATGCGTGCTAATTTCATGTTAGCATTTGCATGAGAGCCGAGGCTCACGAGGTAACTCAACCAAAGCCTGGGCCCAGGGTCCACCAATGGTCTGGTGCAGCAATTGAGGCTGCTTCTCAAGTTCAGAGGGACCATGGCTCCGTAAGCTGGCTGATCCTATAGACGGCCTTCCTAAAAATCCACACGGCCTTGAGAAGTTTAAAAAATGTGCCCACAAAAGCAGAATGAAGTTCCTTGGGTTGAAGGCCAGCTGGTTCCCCTGGGAAGTAGCCGGCGCGTGGGGAGGGGGTTGGGGGGCCACTTGGGGTAACTGGCCCTGACAGAGATCAGCCTCATGGAGAAGGCTCGGGATAGAGAGCTCCGGGATTTTTCCTATGAAGGAAGGCACCTCATCCTTCCCCCTCACCTGTGCCCAGCTAGTGACTCACATACAGAAGGAATCCGATGCATTTTCTTTCTTACAATGCATCTGTGAAGTACTCTTTCTCATCTGCGGGTGGAACTCAGAAAGGGGGAGGGTCAGCTGCCCAAAGTCACGGCTGATTGAAGTGCTGAGGCTGCAGCTGAGCCCATCTGAGTACCTGAGTCCCCATCGGTCTGCCTACCTGCCCAGCCCAGGATCACCCAGGCAGACCCCCGGGGAAGGACAGGAACATAGGTGGAGGGGTGCGCTTCCCTGGCTCACAGCCAGCCAGGCCAGGCACTGGAGGGCGGTCCTAACCAGGACTAATCACCTCCTCTCTGAGATCCCTGGCATCTGGGAAGTCTAAGAAAGAACACGATGAATGAGTTGTTGATACAAAATGGCCAAGCCCAAGGGCTCCTGGATGCCCTTTGTCACTCTCAGGCTTCCCACCTTGGGACTGCTGGTAACTTAGCTTGAAGCCGCTTGGCTGGGGAGACATGTGCCAGGAATCCCACCTTGGGCTCTGGGTGCTGCAGCGCTTGAGCGAGGTGCCAGGGAGTCCAGAGCTGGGAGCCAAAGGTCCCGGGAGGATGTCTCCCTCCTCCTCTGGAAGGAGGGCTACAGGTGGGAGAGTTTCCACTAAAACCAAGAGAGTTGAAAAGTCGAGAGTTAAAAGAGGCACATGGGGGGGAGGGGGCCAGGACAACACCCCAGTGCTGTGTGGGACACTGCTTCAGCCTTCAACAAAACTCTCCTGAGGCCCTGGGGTATAGCTATGAACAGAAAAGCGCAGACCCTTCATGGGACCTACGTTCTGACACATGAGCAGCGTGCATATCTTGTATGTCCTGATACAGCAGGTGGTAAAGAAATGGATGGTTTCAGGTTATAATAAGGGCAATGATGCAAACGTGTAAGAGGCTGAGGACAGAATATTGCAGGGGTGGGTGAGGGGGAATGAGCACTGTGCCAAGGAAAAAGTCTCTCCGACGAGGTGCCCCTCTGGCTGAGACCAGAAGTCTGGGCTCATCTGTTGGTGGGATGGGCAGCCCGTGAAATTTTAAGGAGAGAACATTCTCGTTCTGACCCCATCACTTGTGCTGCTGCAGGAAAAAGATGGAAGGGGACAGACGCAGAAGCAGGGAGACAGCTAGCAGGCTCTTCCCGTCAGCCCAGGAGCTGCGCCAAGAGGAAGAGGAAGAGGGAGAAGTGGGGGAGAGGGTGGAGGGAGCCTCAGTAGAACTTCCTGAGGGCTGGGCACGGCAGAGGCAAAGGTGCCCTGTGGATTTCCCACGGGGTGGGCAGGGCACCATTTTCTGAGATGGAGGAAGCAGTCATCAAGGCAAGGGGAGCCCTGCAGTGGTTGTCTGGGGGATAAAACGGGGTGCGCCATGGATGCACTGGTCAGGGGTGGCATAGGGGAACAGCAGAGAGGGAGGTTCCCGAGGGGGTAGTCTAATGGGGTGCTAGGGCCGTGGGGATGGCTCAGTAAATGGAAACTGTTCTCTTAGGAGCTGGCTAGACCTCTTGTACGAGCCAGGACAGGAGAGAAGGCCAGAGTAGAGCTGGCCTGGGGCTCCCCCGTTAGTGCTGCCTGTGCTTTAGTCACCGGGGAGAACTGGAAAGCAGAGTGAGGCGGGAGTGGGGTCCTGCCCTGAAAACATGCAGAGGGACACAGGCAGCCCGGTGTCCCCAGCCTCCAGGTGTGGGCTGAAGCTTCTCCATCTCTGACTAGGGACTGCGCTGCTCCAGCCTGTTATTCCAGTGCCCCAGGGCCGCCTTCTGACACTGTGTCATCAGCAAGCCAGTTCCCCTGGCTGTGTTGACTCTCCCGCCATGCTGGCTTCTGCGACTTCCCCACCCGGCCCTGTCTCCCCTCTGCCCAGCTCAGCCCCCTTGGCATCGCAGCCTGGGCAGACCGCCTGTTCTGTGATCACGATATTTCTGTACCAGACTATACACCCAATTGTTACAACATTTGTTTTCTAAAACTTGTCAGTTGAAAGAGGCCCTCAGTCTGAAATCTTTGCTCTCAAAAGAGATTTCCACTTCCTTCAAAAGGAGTCCCACCCGCAAGGGCTCTGGACTGAGACCATTACCACCAGCAAGCGCTCTGATCTCAGTAATCTAGAGAGCCTGCTTCCTCTTCAGAAAATGGGATAATGAGATTTACCTATTTCCCAGAGTGTGAGCTGTGATTATTGAAAGTTAACTTAGAAAAATAGAACTTACCATTTCCCTGCTGGTGCTTCTGAATTACAGACTATTATCCGTTTGACATGCCCGAAATCCTCTCCTCTCCTCAGGGGACCGCAGGCAGCATTGCCACAGGACGCACTAGCGGTGCCGCTGGGACACTGTGGTGTCCCCTGAAATGAAGGCAGAGGCGGGAGGTGCGAGAGGAGCAGGGCTTCCCGGCTGGGACAGCTCCCTGCTGATCACGTCCCCTTTTCTGTCCAGGGCATGTCAAGATTTGGAAAGCCATTGTGGTGAGGCCATTGGGAACTGTGATGTGTGGCTTCTCTTTTCACCTTTGGGACCTTCCCAGGTGAAAGGAAGGTCCCAAAGGTGTCCTCCTCAGTCCCCTAGAGGACGGTGGGAGATGCACACTGTGCCCTACTGTAGTTCATCCTTAGCAGGGGCCAGAAGGCCAGCCTGTCCCTAGCATGGCGCTTCACCCCACCTGTCAGCCTGACGTGCTGCCAGCCTTCTCACCTTTAAAGCTGGGTGAGCCACTCTTGGCCGAAGGTCCAGTGGCCTGCCCTGTAGTGAGGACATGAGGGGCATTGAGCTTCCCCGTTGGAGCAACATCTGGTGCCCTCTGGAAGCTTCTGCATGTCTCCCCACACATATATCCCCACCTGCTCCCAGGTGAAGACTCTTACCTCAAGGCACTTTTTGTTTGTTTGTGTGTTTCTGGGTTTTCTTGAGATAGAGTCTCACTCTGTTGCCCAGGCTAGAGTGCTATGGCCTCAGCCTAGCTCACAGCGACCTCAGACTCCTGGGCTCCGGCGATCCTCCTACCTCAGCCTCCCAAATAGCTTGGGAGTACAGGCACCTGCCACAACGCCAAGCTAATTTTTCTATTTTTAGTAGGGATGGAGGTCTCACTCTTGCTCAGGCTAGTCTTAAACTCGTGAGCTCAAGCGATTCTCCTGCCTTGGCCTCCCGGAACGCTGGCATTACAGGTGTGAGCCACCGTGCCTGGTCTCAGAAACACTCTGAATGGTCAGTGGGTGAGCCTGAGAGAGATTCCACAGAGCCACATCCTTGGGGCAGGAGGTTTCTTCTCATGCTTTAGAGTGCTGTTTCTCACTTTCTCCCTGCCCAGGCACTCCTGATGACAAAGGAGAAAAAATAATCCCCCCGCCCCCGGTGCAAGGGCACAGCAGGGGCTTGTGTGAAGCACGGGCTATCTTACTTTATCACAAAAACCTCATGTTATCTTAGAACTATGCGTAGACTTCACACGGACTTGTTTGAATATACATGTTACGGTTTGTCCCATACCAACCCCTTAACTATGAGGGCAGACGAACTCCCCCGTCTTGTTTTACCTTCCAGGTCTTTCTCCGGTCTTGCCATTTGCCTCCACTTTCCTACGTGCGGGGCTCCTCCCTTTTGGGAGTTTCTCCAACACCTGCCATTTGATCTGTTGGAAACTGAGGTCATCTTCCGGCCGCTTTCTCCTTCTTGTGTCTCCAACATTGTTCCAACCTCGCACTTTCCTGCCAGTTCCCCAGCTTTGTTTGCTGTTTGAGTATGGAAGGCAGAGCTGGAGACCTCAAACAAACAAGTAAACACACCAGTGAAAACGAACAGAAGGCTGTGGGTTGCCCAAGAGGTTCACAACTACGGCCCACCAGGGGCCACACTTACAGAAGAGTGAGCATTACCTCTATTCTGATGCCAGGCTGGGAGTTAGAGGGAGTTTGGAACAAGATCACAAATCCCAACAGAAAATGGTTCTTCACTTCTCCAGTGTTGAGTCAGAAAGGCAGCCTCGCCCCAGCTCCAGGCAGAAGTACCGACGCAGTAACTACCAGTCTGTTTGGCCACACCGTGAAAATCGGGCAAGTGATAACTTAACTGGCTCTCCCGCGGAATTGTCTGTGTGGGTTCAAGTTTCATCTGCACACCACCTTAACGAAGTTTGCTGTTGTTTTTGATTTGGCAGATGATCTCTTGAATTATAGTAAAAAAAAAAAAAATCTAAAAAAGACATTTTTTTCTTCCTAAGCTAAAGTTGAAAGAGTATAAACCAGAGACACAAAGTAAAAAAATGGTGCCCTGCCCCTCATCAAAGGGTCTTATAAATATAGATAATATTAATACCCTTTGGCACTCAGAAGGACTCCCTCTGCACTGAGCCTTATGCTAAGGACTTTATGTACATTTTTATTTCTTAATTCTCTCCACAGCCCTCCAGAGTAGACTCTCATCACCCCTCTTTATGCACATGACTCAAGAGGGTTTGCAACCTCTTTACAGCCAGGCATAGTGGCTATAATCCTAGGACTCTGGGAGGCCAAGTTGGGAGGATCAATTGAACCCAGAAATTGGAGACTAGCCTGGGTAATAGCAAGACCCTGTCTCTCTAAAAAGAAAAAAAATAAAAGCCTGGCATCTTGGAGGGCTCCCGTAGTCCTAGAGCCTCAGGAGGTTGAGACAGGAAGATCCTTTGAGCCCAGGAGTTTGAGGTTGCTGTGGGCTATGATGACACCACTGTGTTCCAGCCTATGTGACAGAGAGAGACCTTGTCTCAGAAAAAGAAAAAAAAAAAACCAAAAACTTTTCCTAGAGCACACAAAGCCAAGTGGCAGAATCAATATCTAAATATCTTAAGTTTAATAAGAGGATTTGGTCAGGAAAGTTGGGATTTGATCATGATCACACTTGGGGACCTGGAGGGCCTTGGGGCCTTGAGGCAGCAGGTTCCCCACCACTGAACCCCTGGACCCTGTGACCAGAGTCTTTCTCTTAACCACCATGTAATACATCTGTACCCTCATCTCTCTGGGGGAAACATGCCTTTTCTTGTTCAAGATAAAAAACTAATATTTAAAACTAATAGGAGCACCAAAAGTCTGGAATCACGTTTCTCTCTCTGAATGTTAAGAGTATTTCTAGTTTCCAATTACTTTATATTTAAGGGATGCATTTGGGGAGTCATTGTGGTTTGTGTATTATTGTTCTTGTTTTTGTTTTCCTGCTAGATATTACCTTGGCTTTCAGGAGTTAAAATTGATTTCTAATAAGTTATTTATATCCATAATTTAGCCAGGGCATCTTCTGGATTAATTTTATTAGGTCCTCATGCTGACACTGTTGCAATTAATTCATGTAAAATACAGTCTTTATAAAGCCGACCTCAAGAGGGAGCCCCTTGCAAGCCTGAGATTTGTTCTTGTCTCTCCAGGCCTGAGACTTGTTTTTGGAGTGCATTTTCAATGAACAGATTTTCCAATCCTATATGAGTAGAGAGGAATTTCCTGGAAGAGTCGTGAGGAAACATAAGAGATGTACAGAAATCTGAGTTCTGAGGATGGAAGCTGGGAAGGTCCAGGGATTGATTTAGATTTCTGTAAAGATTACTTAAAGCAAAACCTCCATAATTCTTTTACTGGTTAGAATTGTAGAAGGCGGGGAGAAGGGCTTTTCCCTATTGTTGAAGGCTTGGTGGGACCCAGAGGCATGGGGATTATCAGCTCTCCCCAGTACTCCATCACCTCATTTAACATGTTGATAAAATACTCTGAGGCAGAGGGTGTTAGGGTATTTATTTTGTCCTTCTTTTAAAAATCATATTAGCCCTTCTGAAAAAAAAATTTCAGAGACACAGCTAAAAAAGCAGAAGAAAAATGGGGTTAGAATTCTAAATAATATTTAGTTAATCCAGAAAAAAATTAGAAAGGAGCAACAGAGAAATTAAAAAGAAAACTGATGGGACAAACAGAAAACAAATCAGAGCAGCAGACTCAAACCCAATCACAGCAATAATTAACATTAAGTGCAAATGGATTAAACACTCCGATTTAAAGGCAGAGATACTACATGAGAAAAAAGAAAAGCCCAACAGTATGCTGCCTTTATATATAACTACAGATAGGTTGAAAGTAAAAAGATAGAGTAAGTATGTGATGTAAACAGTGTGCTTTGGAAAGTTGGGGTGCCCAGATTAATATGCAATAAAATAGACTTCAGGTTAATAAACACTGGTTGAGTTAAAAGGGGCAATTTTCCAGGAACATACAACAGTCATCAAACTGTATATGCCTAGCAATAATGCTTAAAATACATGAAGGAATATTGACAGAATGTAAGAGAGTAATACACAAATCCATAACCGTAGCTAGAGATTTTAACATCCCTCTGTCAGTAGTTGATGGAACAAATAGACAAAAAAATCATATCTGTTCATGTAGATCCCTTCCCCCCAGCTGGTGTCAGCCAATGGGTGCTCTGCTCACGATAGGTCTCTATTTAATTTTCCTGGCTAATGAAGAAGCAGCCGTCTCAGCAGCCTTTGTTACCCAGAAGTCATCTTGAGATTCATTACAATTACTCCAATTACTCCAGGAGCAAATGTGGTCTTTACCTTGGCAAGTGAGCTGCCGGGTAATTCCTCCTCACTCAGACACTTGAGATCAGCCCTGTTGTCTACCCAGGATGAGTTTCTAGAGAAGAGAGTAAATTGCTGCCACTCAAATAAGGCCCCTACCTCCAAGGAACATTTTGTAACAACTGTTCACCAGACACTGGGTTGTCAGGGAAGTGAGCTCCTTCAAGGGTCCTGGTGCTCAGTGTTTGATTATGCTGATGAGTCCTTGAGCTTTGGGGTTAGAGTTTTGCCTGTCTAGTTAAGTGACACTTAAAATCAGCAATCCATTATCTTCCAGCCATCCACTTCAAGACCAGGCTAAATTCTGCCAGGAGCTGCCTAATAAGATTATGGAAACACAAGGAGCAACCTGGTCCTCCTGGCTGTAGGCAGACTCCCCCCTCACCCTATCACTTATCAATCCTCAGCCTAACCATCTCCTGAGAAGGGAATTTTTCAATTTCCTATGCTGATAGGATTTAACAATTTTCCAGGCCTGAGAAAATAATGGATTCCAACACTGTGGACGCTCATCAGGATAATAGGAAGCAGTTAAAGCATCTTACACTTCTGTGTCCTGTATGGTACATGTGCTTATGGAGACTGAACCCTCTGGACTGTTTGGACAGTAATTCTCCTTTCTACACTTGATCTTAGCCAGGGCCAAGTGGCCATTCTTTCTTACCTCTAATGTTTTCTTAGTTCAATTTAAGCCTTATTTCCTTGTTTTCTAAATTATGTGTCCCTAGAAAATAGATCTGCTGTTGTCCAATTCAACTCAATCTGGGGGGGGGGGGGAAGAACATACAAACTTAAGTTGAACCACGAAACCAAATTAAAGAAATTGCACATATCTGGTGGTTGGGAAGGAATACCTGGTATCGAAATAGTACGTTTCATTAGGCAAGAGGAAGAAATCCTAAAACAGTGTTTTTGAGCCTTTTTTATCTCACAGAGCTCTTGAACCTATAGTTAAACTTCCGTGGCACACTTAAATTATGCTGATCAAAAAAAAAAAATGAGTAAAGCAAAGAATGTACTTGCTGTGCTTTGAACTGCTTTTGAAAATAATTTAATTAATGATCTTTAAAAATTCTCACAGCACACTGGTTGAAAATCACAGAAGAAATAGGAGGCTGATTTCCAACAGGCTTTCATCTTTAGACCAGTAACATACACAACATAAAATCCTACTTGGAGCAGAAGAAAGTCAGGAAAACTCAGGCTGAATCATTCATCCCACCCGGCCTGGAGACACCCGCCTTCCCAAGTCCATCCTTTTATCTTCAGAACCAAGATTGTGATAAGCGCAATACGTGTTTCTTCTGCACAGCACATTTTGCATCTATGATCCTTTCCATTTAGTTTCCTCAGCTAGCTTGGTAACTCTACCTTATGCCACAGAAAACTTTGGGTGCCCTTTAAATCCTCTCTAGTCCCAGTGGCAGGTCCCCAAATACCATTCTTCTGTTTGGTCTTTAGTGAAAGAAATAGAACATGAAAATATTTCACTCCAGCCTCTTGAAAGGCTCCACCATTTGTTCCTAACATGTATTACTGGTTAGGTAATGAATGGGGTGATGGGAACTGTGGTATCCTTAATCTACATTAGTTACTTCTCTCCTAATTCGCCTAATTGTTTAATCACGTCTTATAAAGGGAAGAAGAACATTCAGAACCTGTTTGTTTGTTTATTTATTTATTTTTCAAAGTGATGACATCTTGCTCTGTTGCACAGGCTGGCCTTGAACGCCTAGACTTAAGGGATCCTTCTATCTCAGCCTTCTGAGTAGCTGAGATTGCAGGTGTATACCATCATGCCAGTTTATCCTTTTTTTTTTTTGGATGGTCTCATTCTGTTGCCTCAGTAGAGGGCCTTGGTCTCATCGCTCACAGCAACCTCAACCTCCTGGACTCAAGCGATCTCCTTGCCTCACCCTCCCACGAATCTGTGACTACAGGCATTTACCACCATGCCTGGCTTTTTTTTTTTTTTTTTGAGACTTTCCTTAGACTGGTCTCGAACTCCTGAGCTCAAGCAATCTGCTTGCCTTTGCTTCCCAGACAGAGTACTAGAATTATAGGGGTGACATTTATTTTTGTGTAATAGACATAAGAAAAGGGGAAAAGGTGAAAAACTTTTTTCTATTTTTTCCTCGAAATCATGACACTTTAATTGGGAAAAGACCATAAAACTCAAAGTCGAGGCGATCTCTGGTTGTTAGTTTGGTGACCGTGGGCACATGTGTCTCTTTTGGGCCTCAGTCTTCCGAACTGTGGACTGGGGAGATTAGTACTTCCTTCCTGCCTATGACGTCGTGTAAGAATGATGCAGGACAAGGGAAAGGCTTTGTCGATGGCGGCACAGTCGCCAGTCTTGGTTACCATCTGGAACTTTTCTTTCCACTTAGTTATCCCTTCTCATAAGCTGTTTATCTTCCCCTAACTCCCATCTGTCATTCTATTTTCCCTTTGTCTGTTTCTTTTTCACTTGACCAGTGAGCTTTCCTGGTTTTCATTCATTATCAGGTACCCAAGATTTAATGACAAAATTTATGTCACGATACCATCCCTCTTTCAGGGATGAATTCTTCAGGTTTTATTGGCAGTTTTCTAATCTTAACATTCTGTAACTCAACATTGAGTCATGAGAACCTAGTGTTTGAGCTCCGGTGATCTGATGAATGAGATGAGGGGAACTCCTTTCCCAGGAGACCTGGGCCTTGGATCAGCTGAGCAGGGCTCTATCCTCTAGCAACTAATTCTCTCTCATTTCCAAAACTTCTTCTGCTTCTTCTTCTTTTTAAGCTCTTGATAAAAGTTCCTTTTCAAGGAATTGTTACAACTGATTTGTTGTAAGACACCAAGCTAGAAAGTAGTGGTATTCTTCACTGCTCTTATACTTTGGTGTTTGGGGTTGGTGGCCTGGTTTTCCTTTTGAGGACATGTCTCATTGATGTAATTTTAAAACAATTTTAAACCCACAGATTAAGAACATATGTTGCTTCATGTCACATGGTGAGCGAGACTTCAACTCATTCTGAAGTCTATATTGAAGAATGTCTTTAAGGAACTTTGCAGCTTTATAGCTCAAATATCTGCGAATCGTATCATCTTGACCCAGAGAGTCAGACAGAAGGCCTAGCCCAGCTCGCATGCTTTCTCTGACAAGATCTCCATTTTTTTGTTTTTATTGTTGTGTGGAAGAGGTGGGTGGGGTGGAGAGTGTGATAAGGTGGAAAGATTGTCTTTGCTCCCTTGTATAAGTCTCAGAATGTCAGGAATGTTCCTCAAAAGTGGATCTGTCAGCATGACCTTTGCTAACTCCTTGAATCTGTTTATATTTTATCTGCTACCTCTTGGGACATACGTTTCAAATTTTTATTATCTATGGTAGTACAGTACTTCCTCTTTTTGTCCTAAAATTACTTCTTTCCAGCGTCCTCGGCCTTTAGTATTTGGGAGCAATGATTGTATTTTCTCCCTTCAATCAACTTGATCCTGAAGTTCAGCCTTTGTCTGTCAAGACTGGAAAGGGTAATTTTGGTTTAGAAAAAGGAAAATTCTTATAGCAGCCTTCCTCCACTAGACAAGTCATTTGTGACCTAGGGTTTTTGATTAGGGTACAGTGGTCCTCATTGTTGAAAGGCAAGAGCACGTCTTAGCGACTGTTGACAAAGAGTTAGGCGTCACAGACAGCATTAGTACAAGGAAAAAACAGAACTGATCCAAAGCATATAACGTACACTCCAAAATAAGCCAGGCCCGCCCCTCTTTAATGGGGTCCTTACAGGCATGCCAAATTCTACAGCTAGTCAATTGTGTACATATGGTAAAACTTTTCATACCATTCAACGTTTGCTGAAATATGGTTTTAATTACATACAGATTGGATAGCTGGAAGAAAGCATGGAATTAAATAGAATAAAGGTAAACACAAGCCCTTTTGTAAGTGGCCCCGGTTTAGGTTAGGATGTATGCAAATGATTGCCAGGGATGGTGGAAGGAATGTGTGGTTTGGGGGACCCTGGGGAGGGGACAGAACTCAGTCTTCAACCTGGGAACCCAGTTGTTTATCTGCAAGGGCAGGGTTTATAGAGACGGTGATTATCCCCCTTTTGAAGTTGAAACTTATGCTGAGGCTTGCACCTTGTTACGCACATTCTTCCTTCAAGTACAGGGCTGTCTCTGAGACAGAATCGCTCCCTAGGCAAAAACTGCCTCCTGTTGGAAAGGTGCTGGGGGTGGGACGTGGCGGATGGATAGCTTTGAAACTTTCTTTTTCCCTCTAACCAGTCTTTATGAGGCTGTGCTTCTTGCTTCTCTGAAATTAATGTTACATAATGATTTCAAAAGCAATACTGTTTACTTTATGCAAGAAAAGAAATGGGAAGCAAACTTTGCTTTAGATCCTGGGTTGGCGATTCCCGTTCTCAGAGCAAAGCCTTGGCTGAGCAGAGGGAGAAACTGCCAGGCTGGAATGTGCTGCCCTCAAACCTTGGCGGCACAGCTCTGGTTTTCTTCATGACTTACTGGAATGGCTTTTACTGACTGAATGTCTCTGGGGGGAGCAGCTCTGAATCTCAGCTTTCTCTTGGGAAATGAAGATGCACCCCCACCACCCCCCCGCACCCCTAGGGCTGACTTCATGAGGTTTGGCCTAAAGAAGTTTGACACAAAACCTGTCCAGGCTGCAGGCCCTGTGACCTTCCAGAGAGAGGATGGGGTTAGTGTCAGAGGGACGTGATCCGGGCTTTCTAGAGCCCATCCTCCGTCATCTCCGACCACCTGGGGGGGGGGATGGTGCTGCCAGCTCACCGAGCTCTCCCCCAGTCTCCGCAGAATAGGGAGTCGGGTCTCTGGGCGCGCCCGTCACAGGGTGGATGATCCAGGTGCTGGGGAGGAAGCCAGACCCCACCACACTCCATCTGTGGCCAGGGGGAGCTTTGGCAGTTGGTACCTCCCTGCAGCCTCAGTGACAGTGTCTGCACCCTCCTTCACTGCCTCTCTCGGGAGTTTGTACCGGAGCTGATCCGCGGGCAAACTCTTCAGTCTGATTCTCTACTGTTCGGGCTTCCATGCAGCCGTCCTTCTCGGGAAAGGTATAGCCTAGAGGGGGTTGGGCACTGATGATTTAACGAATTAATTACTGAATTGAGTTGATCAATTCTTCCTTTTATTTTATTTATTTATTTGAGTTCTTCCATAAGAAATATCTATGGGTTGACATCTCTTACAGTGGGGAAAACGGCAGAGCTGTCAGTCAACTAAAAGGTAGCCACTAGATTATGAAATTCTTTTTTTTTTTTTTGTAGAGACAGTTTCACTTTATCGCCCTTGGTAGAGTGCCGTAGCGTCACACAGCTCACAGCAACCTCCAGCTCCTGGGCTTTGGCGATTCTCTTGCCTCAGCCTCCCGAGTAGCTGGTACTACAGGCGCCCGCCACAACGCCCGGCTATTTTTTGTTTTACAGTTTGGCCGAGGCTGGGTTTGAACCCACCACCTTCGGCATATGGGGCCGGCGCCCTACTCGCTGAGCCACAGGCACCGCCCTGTTTGTTTGTTTTGAGACAGGGCCTCAGTCTGTCACCCAGCGTAGAGTGTGGTGGTGTTATCTAGCTCTCTGCAGCCTCAAACTCCTGGACTCAAGTGATCCTCCTGCCTCAGGCTCCCAAGTACCTGGGATTACAGGTATGGGCAACCATGCCTGGTTAATTTTTCTATTTTGTGTAGAGATGGGGGTCTCATTCTTGCTCAGGTTGGTCTCCAAGTCCTGAACTCAAGCAATCCTCTGTCTTGGTCACCCAAAGTGCTGAGATTACAGGTGTGCGCTGTTGCGCCTGGCCTACATTATGAATTTCTTGAGGGCAGCTTCTATGTCTTACTCTCTTTCGCCAGATAAGTAAAGCCTAAATGAATGCCTCTAAAATTAATTTTACCAGCACTTTGGGGGGCCAAGTCAGGAGATTTGCTTGAGCCAGGAGTTCAAGACCCAACCTGGGCAACATAGCGAGACCCCATCTCAACCAAAAATTTAAAAAAATGGCCAAGTGTGATGGGGTGAACCTGTAATCTCACCTACAGGATGTTTAGGCAGGAATATCCCTTGAGCCCACCAGTTGGAGGTTGCGGTGAGTTGTGTTCATGCTGCTGTACTCCAGCCTGGGGAACTGAGTGAGAATCTATCTCATAGTTTTAAAAATGGATAAATTAAATTAATGTCATTCTATTGAAATGAATTTTAAAAAATAGGCTTTAATCATGTATTCAGGTATATAAAAATGACATCTACGAGTCATACTAGCAAGTTTCTGTCTGTCTGAAAAGGAAGGGAAGGAAGGAGGGAGGGAGGAAAGAAGGATAAAAGGAAGGCAGGAAGCCTTAATTAAAATACCCTCAACCTGGTGGGAAGCACATGGACTTGAACAATGGAAGAACTTGCGCTAGAGTGAAGATGGACACGAGGATCCGGAGCAGCCGTGATAAAGGAGCAAACGATTATGTCTGAGAGTGACAGGGAAGGGGCCTGCTGGGCAGAGGAGAAGGATGAATGCGAGGACGCTGGACAGTGACACATTCTGAGTACATGTGAAGGTGTCAAAGAACCTGCCACATCTGGGGGTAACTAAAAGTTCAACGTAGTTGAAATGTAGGAAAAACGAATGAGTGGGCATTTCCCAGATACAAGGCTGGTGTGCCCAATTGGGGCCAAATCACACTGACCGTGGTCAATTATGATTTATTTACATTTCTACAAAAGTGTTCACACCCTGAGATCTGGAAGCGGCTCTGACTGGCTTTTTTTGAATATTCCTGAATCCTGTTGTGATTTTATGAGGGCCCAATAGATTTTCCTCGAATGGATGTTGATTGGCATTGGAAGTCATTTTAGCCCAGACTGGAAAGCTTATTGGACTGTAAACAGGTCATAAAACATGAAACATGTTGATCTGTTTGGCCTTGCACTGGGGAATGTATTGTCATTAAAGGTTCCAAGGCAAAGCAGTGACCTAAACCTATCCGTGTTTTAGGAAGTCATTCTGGCTATAATGTGACAGATTGGTTTGGGAGGAACTAGAAGTTGAAAGAGTAGTTATAAAGCTACTGTAGCTGTTTGGAGGAGACATGAGAGGCTTGAGAGATATTTATAAGGCAGAATGAGAATCCAGCCCCAATTTTTGGTGACCAATGGATTAAAAAGAGACAAAGATCACTGTTGACTCAAGTGAAACTAAGGATGATTTTCCAGTAGATTTATACTCAAAGATGAAAAGGAAAAGAGATTCTAATACTTGGGTATGAAACATAATTATCTGGTTGATGTTTGTTTAGAATAATGAAACTTAGTTGAATAAGTTTGCTGATCAATTAAGATTACATGTGTAGGGTATGTAATAGGCATATTGCTTTTATAGCATATGTAATATTTAAATACGTGACTATGGAGTATATTCTGATGTTATAAGTTTGTGTAATCAGGGTTGCACAGGCTGTGCACTGCACAACTTTCAGGGGACAGTACTAATAATAGCATTAGGTCTCTTCCCACCCCTATAAAGCTGCCGTATATCCCTCTTATTCTTTAGTCCAACCTGCTCATGGACTTTTGCTTTGAGCAACAAACAAAGAAGGTGTTTACGATAGGAATTTGATAGAGAATTAATCATTTGCTTTTAATCAACAAACAAAGAAGGTGTTTACGATAGGTATTTGATAGAGAATTAATCATCTGATGGGAAACCTCCTATGTGTTAGGTGTGTGTCGAATGGGAGTGTCTGTCTGTGTTGAAAAGGATAGAGGTTTTTCTCCTTCTATTTATTTATTTTATTTTATTTTTTAATTAAATCATAAAGACAGAACATTTCATCCTAACAAAATTGAATACATGGGCGGCACCTGTGGCTCAGTGAGTAGGGCACCCGCCCCATACACCGAGGGTGGCAGGTTCAAACCCGGCCCTGGCCAAATTGCAACAAAAAAAAGAATCTAGCCGGGTGTCGTGGGGGGCGCCTATAGTCCCAGCTGCTTGGGAGGCTGAGGCAAGAGAATCCCCTAAGCCCAAGAGCTGGAGGTTGCTGTGAGCTGTGTGATGCCACAGCACTCTACGGAGGGTAATAAAGTGAGACTCTGTCTCTACCTAAAAAAAAAACAAACAAAAACAAACAAACAAAAAAAATGAATACACATTCTTCTCATCAGCCTGTGGAACAACCTCCAAAATTGATCACATCTTAGGTCACAAGTCTAACCTCAGCAAATTTAAAAGCGTAGGGTTTTTCTCCTTTTAAAGGACTTGATGCTGGGTGTTTGGATGCCGTGGTGCTGGGTGTTTTTGTGTCTCATTCAAAGTGACACAGGCAGGATGAC
>CAUYON010212591.1:0-34944 GCA_963573935.1 Arctocebus calabarensis
TCTTTATATAGTGATCAAGAAAATGCCATGAAGGCTATCTGTAACAGTATGATCAAAACATTTCTGAATGTATATGAATCGTGCCCTATGATTGCACCAATGTACAGAATTATGATTCAATAAAATTATATAAAAAAAAAAGAGTAAGCAAAGGAGATTTTTTTTTTTTTACCACTAATGTGTTAACAAATTCATTATGTGTAAAATGGTTATTTATTCTACTTTAAAAAACTGTATATTATATTTAGGGAGACTGAAGAATCTGTTTTAGATACATTCAGGTTTATTAGGTGACACAGACCAGTCACCTATAATAATCAGGAAAAATATTATATTAGAGTTATGCCTTATGAGGTAGACAAACAAAATAAAATGGGGCATTACTAACACTTGGGGATGTTCTCCTTAGACAGGTAAAACCTAAACTGTGTTTTAAAGTGACTAGAATTTCCCAAGATAAGTAATGAAAAAAAATTTCTCCCAGCCAAAAAATGAGTGAGCCATAATGAGTGCGAAGTTACAGAGGGAAGAGAATTTTAGGGCACAAGTATGGGTTTGAAAACAGTAGAGTTGTGATTGGCTATGTAGATTAGGAGCAGATCTTATGATTTTGTGTCTCATGCTACATGTTTTGACCTTTATGCTAAAGGCACTGGGAAACTATTGGAAGGGATTGGAGAAGTGGAGTTATATAATTAAAGTTCTTTAAGAATAATTTTAGAAAGGTAACATTGGCAATGAAGGTAACCTGGGTGGTTGTACTAAAAGGAAATTAGCAGGAAGAAGACTACTATAAGATTTTTAAAAGTTATTCAGTTAACATATGAAAAGAAAATAATCGGTTAGTTTGAATTATATAAATTCTGATGAAATCAAAGAGTAATAGTGACCAAGATACCAGAAGGGAAAAATTTTAGACATATTCATGTTACAAGCTGTGAAATTTCCTTTTCATTTTTAAAAAATTAAATCCTAACTATGTACATTAATGTTATCATGGGGTACAATGTGCCTGTTTTATATACAATTTGAAATATTCCTTTTCATTTTTGAAATAAATCTTGCTTGTTCAGGTTACGTTACACTAGATTATGTTACTTGAAATATTTTTAGAAAATTTCCATGAAATACTTAAAATATTTCTTTTCTCCTATTCTTTTATCATTACATTAATGCAGTTATCTGCTCATTCAAGTATGTGAGTCATCTCTGTTGCCTTCCATTTCTCTTTCTCCTGAATTGTGAATCTCATTTTCCTACTGCTTTGTGTGTCACAACTATTGATTTGATGTCAAACATTGTATGCTAAACAAACAAACAAAAAAACTAAACAGAAAGTGAAGGAAGTAATATTACTTTCAGAAAAGGGAATCCCTCCTCCTCCTTCTGTCTGACTCCCAGCGCAGAGGGCTGAGTCAATTTCATCTGGAGTTGAAATGCACTTGGCGTTTGCTGCAACTTTTTTAGGAGCAGTTTATGACTGGTTTCTTAGGTTTGAGGGCGAGGGTGGGCCTTTATTTAACAGGGCTTAGACTGAATCACAGGCAATCTTGGGAGATATCGCAAAGCGTTAAATACCAATTTCCAGCTTTGCAAGCAATAGAGGTTTTCCCTACCAATTTTGGACATTTTTGTCACCATAAAGTCCTCTCAGCTCTCTGGCCCTGCATCTAGCATTTCACACATAGGGAATTTTTCTCCTCACTAATGTTTTCTCCATAGGCTTCAGTTATTTGTGGCTGGCCCTTGATAAAGGCTTTATGCTTCTGTGTATGTGTGTGTTTGTACGCATCCACCCTGTGATCAATGGAGACAGGATGGTAAAGAATTAATGAGTGATCATAAACTCACTCAGTAAGTAGACTCCCAGCAATGAAAGAACCCATCTGGATCTTTTCTCACAGCGAGGACTTGTGCCTTTAAGGAATTTAGTATATTTAAGATTTCTTTACACTCAACTCTCTGAGATAGGTTCTAAACAAATATGATATTTTATTTTGTCTAACCTGTCCTTCATGATAAAATAGAAGAAATGTTCTCTTGTGACTTTTTACATACTTATCAGGAGCAAAAACCCCTACTTAAGTTTCATTGTGATTTATGAATAAAACAACAGCATCTTTTATGCATACTTCAAGTTTCTCAGGCATTATTCCTTTGCATATTAATTTCCCACATTCTTGTTATTCATTCCATTAGATATATCTTTGTGACTCCATTTCTTTTACTTTTCTTTTTGAAATTTATTTATTTCATTAATTTGTATTCTGTATAATTCCATTAGAGCTGTCTTTTAGTTTATTGATTATTGGCAGTATATATTTTTGTTCTCAATTGAGTTTAATTAATTTTTTAAATTTTATTAGTTTCTCTTTCAAATATATGATTTCATTTTATTTATTGCTCCCCAATTCTCTTTTTTTTTTTTTTTTTTGGAGATAAGAGTGTCAATCTGTTGTTCCAGGCTAGAATGCATGGCATCCTTACAGTAACCTCGAACTTCTGGTTTCTAGCAGTAATCCTGTCTCACCCTCCAAAATGGCTGAGTCTACGGGGCACCCACTACCATGCCTGGTTAATTTTTCTGTTTTTGGTAGAGATAGGATGATATTCTTGCTCAGGCTAGTCTTGAATTCCTGAGCTCAAGCAATCCTCCTTCTTGAGCATCCCAGAGTGCTAGGATTACAGGTGGGAGCCACTGTCCCCAGCCTCTTAGTTCTTGATTATGTTTATAATTTCCACTTCTAAGAAATATTTTAAACACAATTTTATGCTTTATATATGATAATCCTACTACCTAAAATTTTGAGATATCTAATTCTGCTGTTTACTATGCCATTAGTTGATGTTAATATGATTTATTCTATTGCAACTATTATAAAGAATTTGTATAATTAAGTGGGTCATGATCAAGCTAAAAAGCTTCTGCACAGCAGTGGGCACAGCTAAAGCAAATAGACAATCTTCAGACTGGGAGAAGATATTTGCATGTTACAAATCTGACATAGGCGTAATAAGCAGAATCTCCAGAAAACTCAAACTAATCATCAAGAAAAGATCAAACAACTTCCCTTACCATTGGGCAAAAGATATGAACAGAAACTTCTCCCAAGAACACAGATGAGTGGCTCAAAAACACACAAAACATGCTCATCATCCCTAATCATCAGAGAAATGCAAATCAAAACCACCTTTGGATATCACCTAACCGCAGTGAGAATAACCCACATCACAAAGTGCAAAAGCTATACATACTGTTGTGGGTTTGGAGAGAAAGGAGAACTTTCATACTGCTGCGGATTGCAACTAATATAGCCCTTTTGGAAAGAAGTATGGAGAATCCTCTAAGAGCTGAAAGTAGATCTTCCATTACATCCTGCAATCCTATTACTAGGGAATCGACCCAGAAAAAAGGATGATTTTACCATATAGGACCCCTTATATGTATGACATTTGACCTACAGTGTTTATTGTAGCTCAATTCACAATCTCCAAATATGGAAACAATTCAAGTACCCATCAAATCATGAATGGATAGAAAAACTATGATATATGTATTACATGAAATACTATTTAGCCATAAAGAGAGATGGAGACTTTACATCTTTTGTATTAATGTGGATGGAGTTGAAGAACATTCTTCTTGGTAAAGGATCACAAGAATGGAAAAGCAAGCACCTAATATACTCAATATTAATATGAGACTAGTAGATGAGCAACCATATGCTCACATAAGAAAAATAACACAATTCCACTCAGGGGGAGTGGGAGGAGGGAGGGAGTCTACTTCCATTTTCTAATTTTAAAGTATTTAATTGTGAATCAGATCATAACATTCATAGAGTTTAATAATATACTGGGTTGATGCGAATGTGGCACAACAGACAATATCATCATTTTGGTGAGAATAAAAATTTATACAATTTCTATAGGGGGAAATTTGACAAGACTTTTACAAGAATATACTAGGTATTTCAAAGTTTAAAATGGACATATATCTCAATATCATGATTCCATTTTTGCTTTGAATCCATCATGTTGGATGATGTTTCTCATAGTAAAGTATTGAAAACATCACAAACACCTAATTATAATCAGTTATACATAAGGACTCCATGTAATAGACCATGTTGCAGCTATTTAAAAAAGAATGATTGAGATCTAAGGGTAAAGCAATACCAAAATATATCATTTGGTTTTAAAAAGGAGCAGAATATGATAATGTATATTAATACTTGTGAAAGAAAAGTATATAGATAGCAGTTCTGAATATATACATACATATTAAATGTATATACTAATTTGGAGGTAAATATTATGAATATGCTTTGGAGGAAAAAACTAGCTGGCTAGGGAGAACCACCCTGCATTTTGCATATTTTCAATTTTGTGCATCATAGCACACTTTCTCAAGGCAAATGACCCAGAGTCGTGTTACCTGCCCTTCAAGTTTTGGCTCAACCACATATTGAGCGACTTTGCTCAAGCTACTTGACATGTTCTTTGCTTTTTCATCTGTAAATTGGGGATGATAATAGTATCTATTATATAATTTGTTGTGATGATTCATAGTTAATCTATGTCAAGCATTTTTTAGAATGGTGACAAGAACAAAATAAGCATACTTATTAAAAATAAGTGTTTGAAACCAAATCAGGTAGTTTAATACTTTGTTAACATCATGTTAGAAACATTAATACTACTGGATTATTTGTAAAAAGTATCATGTGTATCCAAATTTTTTTGAGATTATTTTAAAAGTAGAAACTGACATTCTAAAGAGTTATCTCTTAATTCCAGTCTCTGCTAGAATATATGATAAATGGAATGGTCTTCAATGACAGGACATGTCATTTTAACCCATAGATAAATTTCCATGGAAGATTAATGTGAAGAAATTATAAATTAATTGAGGCAACTTTTCCTTGCTCCTGGGAAATTATATGATGAAGCATATGCAGGAAAATCAGTTACAATATTTAGGTCCTTGACACAAAGAAAAAAAATGTATATAACATCAATGCCTTGTTTCTAAAATCTGACAATCGGTTCCAGTTTAAGATGGCCAAGGAGATCAGACACTTATTCTCTTTAAAGAGGAGCCACAGTCACAAGTAGAAAATCATGCCTCAGATAGAATATCAAGGAGAAAATACTGGAGTACAAAAGAAAGCTCACAGGAAACAATTGCGGTGTGAAAGGAAAGGAAATGAGAAACCAGATGGAATTAGGATTACGGGGAAAGTGTGAGCGTGGTCCACCTCCTTGCTGTGGACTGCTCCAATTCCAACCACAGGAAAACTCAGTTCTCTGTCCACATGAACTCTGTCACTGGTGTAGGCAGTGATTTGAACACCCCTAAAGGGCATTGTACTAGGCTAGGAACTCATGCTATGTTGTCTAACCCAACCCCAGACCTGAATGGCTGTGGCATCACCATTGTAAGAACACTCTATCTCAGGACTGCTGTATCCTGCCCCAGCAACCACAGCCATATGTGTCCTGCCCCAGCAACTACACCACTGTATCTCCATGTCCTGAGAGTTCCTGCTTACATTCCTGTTGTCCACCCAGAAGGTTGCAGTGGCTGGACTCAGCAGTGCTTTGGGGTCCCCATGCTTTAGCCCACAGAGAGTGCTACCCACTGGAGTGTGGCAAAGAGGTGGCCCTGAAGACAATGGAAACCAAAGTGTGCACTTTCTGATTCTAAGAGCTCTTTTTCCCTATGTCTTTGAAAGATGACTCTGTCCTTAGCAGAGGACAAAGATCACTATGTGATTTGACTCTCCAGCAGAGAGTGAAATCCCCTCCTTCCAGTGAAGCAGGCTCTGTGCTTTGGATCAAGGATAGAGAACAGGACCCCTTCTGCCTCTCTGTTCACCGCTGCAGGCCAAGCTACTCCTGCTGTTGCCAGGGTAGGCCAGAGCAAATGAGCCAGAGTATGCCTAACTAGAGTGGTGAGTTGTGACAGTGATTCTACTGACACTATGGCTTCTGTGCCCAGGGCTCAAGTGAGAAGCATGGACCTCTTCCCCCTTCTGAGTTCTCCGTGATACTTCTGTTGCAGGAAAGCCTGAAAGTTGCATATTTGGGGCCGTAGGTGGCATACCTGAACCACAGCTGCTACTAAAACCCACCTGCACCGCTTGGAACCCATGGAGTTGTCATGCCACTGCTACTGGAACTAGCTCACCCTCCTGGTCCACTGGTTTCACTACTTGCTTCTAAGCAGAAACCAACACTTCCACTGAGGGAGAGAAGAAATAGCAGTCCTCTCCCTGAGCTACCTGTTTCTTCTGTAAAGAGCAGACCTGACCTGGTGGCAAGCCTCTGGCACAGCTATTCCTCCCCCTGGAGCAAGCCAAAGCCCATAGCCAGTCTGATATCCCTGCACTCAGAGGGTTGAGCTGCCTCCACCATTTCAGTTGCAGCTGGCCAAGGTTCGGAGCTGGGGGAAGGGTGCTTTTTTACCCCTGAAGGACAAAGACCACTGTCATTGCTAAGAGACATGAGAGCAATTTATGAGCCCTACAATGATTTGCTTCTACTAATCTCACTAACAAGGGCCTGACCAATCAATTAGGCTCATGGCGCATCCACCCTCCTCTTGCTTCCAGAGCAGAGTATCACTCCACCTCTCACTACAACAGCCAAAACCCAAACTCAGGAAGGCTTGAGAGCAAGGTTACTAGCTTGGTCTTGGACTGGTCTACCCAAGACTCAAGAATACTATCAAGGGGTTGAGGAGAGGAGATTATTTACCCTAGCCCACTACTGCTGGAACCTGAACACTCTCCCAGGGGTGCACTGATCCAAATTTTCCATAATACCACAGTGGGTCCCTACCTGATGAGACAAAAGGCAGTGTAATTCTACCTCTGCAAGGAGCAGCAAGATTCCTGACAGAGGAAAACAGGTGAACAGCAAAGCTCTCTGTTTTGAACTAAGGGAGAAGGTTCCAGATGAGGAGGAACTATCATAAAAACTCTGGCGATATGAAAAAGGAGGCTATTTTAGCACCCCACAAAGGACCATACTAACTCTTCAGCAGTGGATCCAACCCAAAAAGAGATCTTTGAAATATTGGATGTGTAATTCTAAATACAGATTGCAAATAAGCTAGCTCAAGGAGATTGAGGAGAAATTTGAAAACCAACACAAAGAAACAAAACAAAACAAAAAGGTGAGACATAAATGAAAAATTTACTAAAGACATAGATACTTTAAAAACATAACCCATCTACTGGAAACAAAGGAGTAATTTAGAGAATTTTAAAATACAGTGAAAAATTTTTAACAACAGAGTAGACTAAGCAGAAAAAAGAAGAATTTCATTTCACGAAGACAAGGCTTTTGCATTAACTCAGTCAAAAATAAAGATTAAAGAATCAAGAGAAATGAAAAAAGTCTCTAAGTAATATGGAATTATGTAAAATGCCCAAACTTAAGAATCCTAAGTATCTGAAGGATAAGAAAAAGGGAAAAAGGCCTGGAAAACTTATTTGAGGAGATAAGGAAGAAAACTTCCCTGGATTTGCTAGAGATTTGGACATCCAGACATAAGAAAGTCATCAAACTCCTGGAAGATTTATTGCAAGCAAATGGGACATGACCAAGTCACACAGTCATCTGTCTAGCCACAAGCTGTGAGATGAATCCATCAAGTCACTTACCAAGGGAAACTCATCAGCCTATCAGCAGAGGGCTCGGCAGTCACACATACAGCCATGATTTCAATTATACCTGAGTAGCTGAAGACAGAGTGCTTTTTTCACTTAATAGATTTGTAAAATTCTCTTATTATTATTTGTTTAGATAATTTCTCTTGGTATCTGCATAACAGTATTTGGCATGGAAGTACCGTCTCTATTTAATAGTCTAGGTTAGAGTACTTAGGCAAGATCCAACACATTACTATTATTAATATCATTGTAATAAACACTCTGATGTGTAAATTCTGACATTCCCCTTAGAACTAAGATTTGGATTAAAACAATATACCTTTTAAGGCTTTTCATATGATGCTCATATTAATACTGCCACAATCAAAATGAGAGTGCCGATATTCACACACTCTTCAGAACAATATATATTTTCTTTTTTTCTTCTTTTTGCCAGTTTTATGGGGAATAAATAATTGATTATCATTTCCTTACATGCTTTGGATTATTGGTGAAAAATAGTAGTACAGAACGGAAAATTATGATTTGTTTATATTTATTAAAATTTTATTCCTTAAAACAAAGTGGTCAGTCTCAAATATTTATAGAGACCTTATTGTAATTTGGAATTATATAAGTATTCAAGTTTGAAAGAACTAACAAATCCTCACCTTCGTATAGTTTATATTCTCTCTTAATTATACACTTAAGTGAATCCCAAACTATTAATTAATGAGCAAATACATTCTTCTAAGTCCTATAATGAAGACTTTCATATGCATTTTCTTATTAAAACCCTATAGTAATTCTTTCGGGAAATTATCATTATCTGTTTTCTAAACGACAATATCAAGATCCAGGGAGCTTAACAAATAAGATAGACAATTTGGCTGGTATATGCAGCTCTGTGTTAGGGGCTGATAACACTTCAATGGGGTAAACTACACAAAACTATATTTTAGTGTAATATACACATAACACTAAAAGTGGTGTGGAGAACTGTACTAAATTTGCATTCAGGCATATTTAACTACTGCTTGTATATGATTCTTTTCAAACTCATTGTCATTTTCTGAGTCAATTTTTCTCCTAAATGAGCCTCCTGTTTTTTCTTTTAAAAATGGGCACAGTGGCTCACATCTGTAATCCCAGCATTCTGGGACGCTGAGGCTGGAAGATTGCTTAAGCTCAGAAGTTCCAGACCAGCATGAGCAAGAGCGAGACCCTGTCTCTAAAAGTAGCTGTGTGTTGTGGTGGGCGCCTGTAGTCTCAGCTACTTGGGAGGCTGAGGCAAGAGGATCACTTGAGCCCAGGAGTTTGAGGTTGCTGTGAGCTATGACACCATGGCACTCTACCAAGGGTGACAAAGTGAGAAAAAAAAATGGCATTAATAATGCTTACAGTACAATTTTACATGTAATTTTTAAAAATGGCTTCATTCTCCAATGTGTTCTGCTGAACAATAAGCAATATAAGAAAAAGGGTCATGGGTATACTGTGCCAGGATATTCCCTATCAAGTAGTAAACACTCTAAATATTTCCGTTGGGTCTGGTCATTACTCTATGTTAGACTACCCTCATAACTGTCCATTAAAATCTATTTATGTGTATGTTTTTACTTCATCCTTCGTGTGATTCAGTACACTTTTAATAGAAATATTTCCAAGCCTCAGTGATGAATCATAACTGAGAAAAGAACAAATTGTGGAAATCATGTACTAATATGTAATTTATGGTAGCCCCCTGTTGCTTTCACTTCAAAACATTTTTTACTTATCTGTGATTATTTGAAAAATGTCATAAAGCTCTCTGTGTGTGGTCATTTGACCTACTAAAAATATGGGTACATTTAAGATAATAAAAAATGTCATTTGAGATAATGAATCACAAGTCCATGAACATCTTATTTGTTGGCTTATTTCCTCTCAGACTTATTTGGCTGAAAATATGCAGTGGTTGGTAAAAAATATTAAAAACTCCTTTATTCTTGCCTGTTTTTGTTCCACAAAGCCAGTAAAGTTAAAACTCACGTTGTGGTCTTTTAAATGTAGGGTTGTCTATGTGTCACAGTTTGCACAGAAGAATTTTACTGGGAAGGCAGCTAATTTTCTGACAAAAGTACACAAATACCTCTGGAAGTTTCCTTAATTTTTTTCAACTTTTTTGCCTTGAATGAGAAGAAACTTAAAACTGTACACAAAAGTGTCAGAATCTGAAAATGGAAATGCTCTAGAACTTCTTATGTTATTATCAAGCAGAGAGATCCATGCTTGCAAGTACTCACCTCTAAATTTCTTTCACCTGAGGAAAAAAATAAGTTTCTGTTATTGGGGAGTTTTCTGCTACTCAAAGTCATGGGATAAAGTTGACCCTCCTGATAAGCAAATAAGTGTACATCAACATGTATTGTTTATTTTGAGGGATACCGTGTTTTGAACTTTTAGATCCCTGTGTATTATTTTCAATAGGGAAAATGAAGAGAGAAATAGCTGATGGTCAAATACAGCCTGTCCAAATGCAGAGAAGGCTGGATGATCAATATTAAATGTATATAATTATATAATTATAACTAGTAAATGCAAAAACCTTAAATAGACCTGAGGCCTAATCCTTTTCCTCCAAGTCTTCTTAGTGACATCACCTTGCATTTATCTAATTTGAAAATATGTAAAGTTTTAAAAAAATATTATGACACATTATCCTTAAATATTCCTATATGTATGAATATTTTGATCGCATTTTTTAACACAAAACGTTAATAGGCATTCTAGTTTAAGTTAGCCAACTAACTTCTGCCTTTCTGAATTCACAGAAATAAAATTAAAGAAAGGCATGAAGTAGTGCCTCTACCCTCAAAATGGGTGCTGGCAAGGTAACCAGCCCCAGACCTCTCAAGTGTTTCTGCCTGTAAATGAGCGAGTATATCTTAAAACTCTGTGTGTGGGTATGGGGTGGGGGCGTGTGCGTACGTGTATGTGGGATGTTGATCTGTGGGGAAAGAGAGTGGGTGTTGGGAGTGAATCAGAGAAAGTTGGTGGAAGCTTAAATGCTATAAGTACAGATAACTTAAACAATTTTCCCAAGGTCACACCGTTAAGTGCTCGAGCCAGTGTCCACACTCAGAGTCTGGCTCTGAAACTCAGGCTGTTAACCGTTATACAATGCTGTCTTTCAGGACACTTGAATTCAGGTGTGTTCTTGGCCACACCTGGTTCTATATTCTTGCCTCCTTTCCTTGTGGTCTGTCCTTTTGCCATTGTTTCTTTTTCTCTGCATTCAGCAGTTCTTTTTTCCTTCTTGATTCTATGCCCTTACTCATACTTTATTCTTGAGATGCTTCTCTGAGGGCCTGATTGTGGTCTATTTTAAATAGCACTTGAACTTATGGACATCCTATATTTGTAATTTATACTTGTTCATTTAAACATGTGTTTGAAATCTGTGCAAGAATTTGTCATAATATTCAACATGATCCTAAAGCTAGGCAAACTCAGATGCAGGCATCAGTGATCCTCCTGAGACAAAATGAAAATCCCTACATCACAAGGGAGATCAGTTGGATTTATTTGACATATTTTTTCCATTGGTTTAAGAGGGTAAATCACTAGAAACTCCCAGCCTTTTTGTTCATTAAAGGGTATATACGAGCATCTGATTGATAGGAAGGAAAAAATGGTCTCATCTCTCGGTAAAAGATGAAATTTCAAGACTTCAACCTCTCTATATTTCTCAAAAAATTACTCAAAAGCCACTTAAAATCACTTGAGAAAGCTATTTGTTTTTTGAAGCTGGGAACTCTGTATTAGCTGCATATATAGCTAAGATTGTTATATCTTCTTACTTAATTACTACCTTTATCATTATATAATGACCATTTCTATCTTTTTGTCATTGTTAATTTAAAGTCTATTTTATCTGATAAGAATACTCCTGGTTACTTTTGGTTTCCAATTGTGTGGAATAATTTTTCCATCCCATTACCTGGGTGTATAATAATCCTTGTTGAGGGATATAGTTTTCTTTTTCTGCTGTGTGCTCTCCAAGCTTTGGTATCAGGGTGCTACTGGCTTCATGGAACGAGTTAGGGAGGATTCCCTTCCTCTGCATGTTGTGGAAAAGTTTCAGTAGGACAGATACTAGTTCTTCTTTGTAGGTGGTTGTTATGCAGGTATAGGTTTTGAGCCTTTCTGGTTCTGGGCTTGCTTTTTAAAAATAAACTGTACATGCTTTCACTGAATTGTTATTTCATGTTATGGTGTAAGCCTTCATTATGGGATGTTATGTAACAAAAAAATAAAAATGCATAGCCAACAAATTATGTAAAGTATTTATAATGTGTCTTTTTAAAAAAAATTTTATTTATTTTGCAGTTTTTGGCCTGGGGCTGGGTTTGAACCCGCCACCTCTGGCATATGGGTCCAGCACCCTACTCACTGAGTCACAGGCACTGCCCTTATAATGTGTCTTTTAATGGTGCTGCTGAGGATGTTGTTTATGGGGATTTATAATTCAGTATTAGTTTTCTTACTCTTCTTACTCCTCCCACCTCACTACCTCGTCATTCTTTTCTCATTTTTTCTCTTCATATACTTCCATCTTTGGAATTTTTTTATATATCGGTTTTATATATCGGTCATGAGATACACATTTCTCTACCTTTCCTGTTTTTTATCATTCTCATTTGGTTATACATTATTTTTGAGTATTGAGTCTGCAAAACAGCAAACATTCCTGAAACAAGGGCACAGTGGTAATGAATGAATTACAGGTGTATAAGCATATAGTATAATGAATTAGTCTTCATACTACTTTCTCTTTGATAAATATGTCTATTTAAAAGATTAACTTTTATGCTATATAAAATTAACCAATATGTTTGCGATTTCCATAATAATAATTCATATTTTTCTTATACAAATATAATTACAAAGTTTATTTTCTGTCACATGTAATTTAGCTGGTTAAAGGATTGTAGCAGGGGAGTTGCATCATCTACCATATTTCTGAAGCACTTTGGCTGCTATGTTGATAAGGGACTATAACATGATAAGAATGAGAACAGTTATAAGTAGCCACAGGTTTTTGCAGCAATCCAAGTAAAACGTGGTAACAATTTTAACCATAGTTTTTGTAGAAGAAATGGTGGAAAGTGGTCAAACCTAAGATATGACAGGTAAAACAATAGAATTTCCTATTTGGATGCATTTGAGGTATGATAGAAAACAGTGACTGATGATTGCGTTTTGGTTCAGAACAATTGAAATTATCAAGTTAATTACTGAGTGATGGGATGTGGAAGGGAAAGGACTTGCAGGAGGTAGATCAATAGTTTAGTTTTAGGAGGAGATCTTTTGAGATGTCTATGACACATCTGAGTATAGATGTCAAGTCAGCTTTTGCCTGGATGAGTCAAGGTCAAGGAGAAACTTCAAGGTGCTATATATTTGACGGTGCTTGACATATTCATTTAAGACTTTGGGGTTGAACATAACCAAGGGATTAATCATACAGAAACCATTCAAGGATTATGCATTGAGGACTCCATCATTAACATGTCAAGAAGAAAAGGGAAAGTATCAGGAAAAACGGAAAGGCATCAGTAAAAAAGCATAGATAGTAATTTTCTAGATGCCATGTTATGTGTATAAAGGAAAAAATAGATATATTAATTTTGTTGAAAGGTCATATATAAGAAATAAGATAAAAAAACAAAAAGCACATAGGTTAAAAATGTGTTGACAACTGGCTTTGAAAATAGAAAGTGAGGGTATCTTGACATATAATTATGGGCTCAGAGATAGACAAATATGTGAATTAATTATGTGTAAATATACAGAGACCAATATGTAAATGGATTACATAAAAATATGAATGTATGTTTAAATATACCATAAATAAATAAATAAATAAAAATACAGCTAGTCTTCTAAAGGTCCCCATACATACATATGTAAAAAAATGGGAAATTGTAGCTAAATGTATATTTATTTATAAATTATTCATTACAAAATTTTATAAAATATTTACAAACATTTCAGTATATGTTGATATCTAAATATAAAATAAATAAAATATCACACAGATTATAATATGTTTCTGTTAATTTTTCCTTTCTGGAACACCCTATAAATTACATATAAATAAGAGTCTTTATTATAGAAATTCATCTCTTATAACTGTGGTAGCTGAGTAAGCTAAATAATAGTTGGAAGAAGAAGATATATATGAAGTGACAGAAGGAAATTCAAAGTGATACCTGCAAGGATAAGTTGAATTCCGTTGGATCAAATAAAACCCTCATTGCCTTTTATGCTTCCAGCCTGTACTTCAGGGTATGGGCTTAGTACAAGAAGAGCTGAAGACTACTCCCAGAGGTTAGCAAGTGTCTGGCCAAAGAGTCAGAGAAAATGAATTAGAATTCAGAGGGAGCTGGAGTTGCTGCAGGGAAGCCAACAAGGTGAAATAGCAGATAACTGACAATGTGTGTAAGTTACAGTGATGTCTCATGCCTTGATATGATCTTTCTAGTGTATTTCTTTTTCTGTTTATTTGTTTTGAGATAGAGTTTGTTTTGGATAGAGTGCTACAGCATCATCATAGCTCCCAGCAACCTCAAACTCTTGTGCTCAAGTAATCCTCTTGTCTCAGTCCACCCACTAGCTGGGACTACAGGGGTCCACCATGATACCCAGCTTGTGTTTCTATTTTTAGTGGAGACCAGGTCTTGCTCCTGCTCAGGCTGGTCTCAAACACCTGAGTTCAAGGAATCTTGCTTTGGCCTCCAAAAATGCCAGGATTACCAGCATGAGCCACTGTGCTTGGTCTTGCTATTTCTTTCCTGTTTTCCAAATCTTACACAACGTGTCCATCGTAAGTCATAACTGTGCAGGCATTATCAGCTAAACTAATGCAATGCAATATAAATATGTCACACTTGGAATTAAATGCAATGGGATGGTATGAACAAAAGACTGACTAAACTTATATGTATGTCAGAAAAGCGGGGCTGGTAATGTAATATAGGCAACACTTTCAAGCATGAGAGAAATGGAGGGATGGCTGAAGGAGAAATAGTGTAAGAAAGAATTTTTTGAAAACTATGAGTGATATGCAATTATCTTTTCCCATTCTGAAGGTCATTTGCTTTGACTATTATGTCCTTAGCTATGCAGAAGCTTTTCAGTTTTCCACTGTTGGTAGGACTGCAAACTAATACAGCCTCTTTGGAAATGCCATTAAAATGACATTGGTTGTGGAAGTATTTCTGGAATGCTAGAATAAGGACTCCTAAACATCATAACAGCAATAGCAAAATGTGCCAAAATTGACTTTTTCCTAACTTCAGAACAATACAAGGATTGCAGAAATCCAAGTAGCATTTATGCAAGATAGTTGTCTAAATTTTAGGAACAAATCTTTGTATTTTCCTGAAGAATGAAAGGAAGGGGCTGAGAATGTCTGGACATCTCATTATGCCACTAATGATTTTGAGATCACAGAATACATAACAGGGAAATTGGCAAACAAGTAGAATAATGCCTTTTGATAATGAATCAAGTAAATTACATGTAATAGAAAGCATTTCTAAAACATAGTTCTAGATTTTAGTTTTATGAGCTCAAATGTAAGTTAGTTTCAGTAAAGGTAAATTATATTACATAGATGTCAAAACAATTGTTTAAAACTCAAATGTTGATCAGAGCAATTGTTTTGTTTATACACAGCTAGGTCCATTGTATTTGTGAATATAATCATTGCTATAAGTAGATAACATTTTTAGGTATCAATTTATTAATTCATTTATATCAACCATATAAACTTATATACACTTTATATCATTAAGCAAGATAAAGAGTTGCTGAAAAATTATACCTTTAATAGAACAGATGGGCATTTCACTGATCTAGTGGTGTTTATCATTCTTTAAATTTGATATTTATCCTATGGTTAGTCCAGCCTAATAGCTAAAAATTAAGTCTAATTGATTAATAGAAGAAATTGCCTTATTTAGAGACTATGAACTTAAATGCTATTCTTAACTTTTAAATGGCTTCCTTTAGGTTTGTAATTCACGTGTGAATTTTTAATGGAAATGAGTAGAATAGAATCTTGACTTTATTTGCTTTCTGAAATTGTGATTGCCAAAATCCAAAAAGCTGAAGAAGGGCGGTCTCAAGATACTGAATTTGTAACACATTATGCTCTGGGAGATATGGACTTGGAATTAAAACTCAACTTGACATTTTAAAATGTTATTAAATTTACTATCAGTCAGAACATCCTTTAGAACAGAACATTTTCATTGACTCTATGGCAAACTATTTTTGTTTGGCATTTAGAACTCAATTACCATGGAAGGACATTTGCCCATAGAAGTTGTTTCATTCCTATTCTATATTCAAAGATATCATAGCTTAAATAGCAAAGTCCCTCCTCACACCCTAATGTTTATTAAATACTCTTTAGCATTAAACTTATGTTTCTGAAACAATAACTCTCTTCAATATTATTTTATCATAGAAATATAGCCAGTACTAATGTACTTAATTAACAACAAAAAAAGAATAGTGGCATCTTGGGAGCTTTCTTTTAATGTCCACTAATCCTTCAGTAGTATTGAAGCATCCTTAGTAAAATAATTAGCCTGTTGCTTCCATGTGCTCTACCAATAATTATATTAGTTATATTGACATTTCCCTGGCAAAAATTTGGACTAATAAAGGCAAAGTTTGGAGAGACCAAAACACTGAATATTTACATGTGTGATTAGGAGTATTTTTTCTTCATCTCAGATCATTAGAACAAGTCACCAACTCTTCTAAGCATTACGAACTTTTAATTTCAATTTTTTTTGACAGAGGTTCAAAATTTCTATGGTGATTTTTCTCCAAAATAAATAACACCATTGTATAAGTCAAGCTTTGTGGAGAAACAGAGTTAATATCAAAGCTGAAAAGAATAGACATTTTCTCTTTCTTGTTCTGTGTGTTGAATCCTGCTCATTACCAGCCTTTCTCAGATCCCTTTACTCATAGTCCAATCTAACTTACCACCTAGTCAAATGATCTCTTATTTATGTCACTGTCTTACGTAAAGCTCTGCATTTGTTCCTTGGGGCACTGCAAATCATATTTGCTTTCTGTTCTTAGGTTATTAAAGTGTATCTCCTTGTCTATACTTTGTATTTTCATATTTTTTCATATTGCTCATAAAAAAAGTTTTATTATTTTTATTTTCTTTATTTTTTTTGAGATATAGTCTCACTTTATTGCCTTCAGTAGAGTGCTGTGATAGCACAGCTCATAGCAACCTCAAACTCCCAGGGCTCAAGTGATTCTCTTACCTCCCAAGTAGCTGGGACTTCAGGCACCAGCTACAACACTGGCTATTTTTAGAGACCGAGTCTCCCTCTTGCTTAGGTTAATCTTGAACTCCTGAGCTCAGGTGATCTATCCACGTTGGCTTCCCAGAGCTAGGATTACAGGCACGAGCCACTATACCCAGCTGAAACTGAACTATACCCAGTTTCTTTTTAAATTTTCTTATCAATAAAATCATCTTTTTATCCCACCTACACATTCTATATCTGAGATTTATAGCCTCTTTTTGTACTATAGACCCTTTGACAGGCCAGGAAGTCTAAATAAGCATTCCAAGAATAATGTGTTTAAATACATAGACTAAAATACTTTGATTGCCAAAAAAACAACCAAATTCTATCTTTTTTATTTACCTGGTAGGATTTGGAGAACATCCTCCTAAGTATCACGAGAATGGAACAGCAAGCATCCAATGTACTCAATACTACGATGAAACTAGTAGATGAACAACTACATGCCCAAAGGAGAGAAAACCACATTTAATTCAAGAAGGGGCAGGGGAAAGAAAGGGAGGATGGGGTGTTACAACATAAGGGTATATGGCACACCTCCTGGGGGAAGGGTTCAAGGACAGCTAGAACTCTATCAACAAACACAACAATGTAGCCTTATTGTATGTACTCTTTTATTAATCTGAAGTAGAAAATAAATTGAAAAATAAAACAAAAAGTCTAAAACTCAAAAAAAGTTAAAATAGTAAAGAATATGATATAGGAAAATACATACTGCTTTAAAAATTAGTGAAAAATAGCTGTGGGACTAAAAGTTATAATTTTGAAATGGTGATGAGTAAACTATATTTTGTGATAGCTACAACAGCTGAAAGGTCACATCCAATCTGTGTGATTTTGATTGGTAATAAAGCCACTGTTAATACTTACAGTGTATTATTGTCACTGCATAATGGGATCTAGACTCCACAATAAAGACCCTGCATTATATGATCTCGTCTGCTAGACTAGATCATTTCTTTCACTTCCAAAAGAGAAGTCAGTGCCATTTCTTCCCTCAATCCTGGGTAACTACTAGTCCGTCTTTTTGTTTCTACACTTGTGTCTTTTCTGAATGGTTCATGTAAATGGAACCGTATGTATTTTCTTGCATCAGACCTTTTCCACTTAGAATTAAATTTTGATTGTTCTTCTAGTAGCATGTACCGGTACTTTGCCTCTCTTTATTATTGAGTAGTATTCTACTACATGGATATACTTTCAAATAATGCTGCTACGAACATTTTGTGTACAAGTCTTCGTGAGCCCAGATATTTCACTTCCTTTGGGTAAAGACCCAGGAGTGGAAATTTGGAGGCTTTGGTGAATTTATTTAACTGTTTAGGAAACTGCCAAACTATGTTCCAAAGTGGTACCATTTTGTATAGCTACCATCAATACCTGAGGATTCCAGTTTCTCCTCATCATCATTAACATGTGGGCATGTCTGTCTTTTGATCCCAGCCATTCTTTCATCTCTAAAGCCTCTAAAGTAGTGGTTCTCAACCTTCCTAATGCTGCGACCCTTTAGTACAGTGTGAGGAACTGCATTAGGCCTGAGGCACGAGGCATACAGTTCCTCATGTATGTTCTCCACAACTTGAGGAACTGCATTAAAGGGTTGTGGCATTAGGTAGATTGAGAACCACCATGTGGTGAACATGAGGAACTGTATTAAAATGGTTCCACAACCATTTTCCTTGCTACTTCCTTCAAGAAGTAGCAACAAAAATAATTTTATGTTTGGGAGTCACCACAACGTGAGGAACTGTATTAAAGGGTCGCAGCATTAGGACGGTTGAGAACCACTGCCCTGAAGGATTATCGTTTGTGGTTTTGCTTTGCATTTCCATAATGTCTACTGATGTTAGCCTCTTTTCATGCACTCACTGGCTATTTGTCTATGTTCATGAGTAAACTATATTTTGTGATAGCTACAACAACCCTTTTCTTCAGTTTTAAATTGGGTTTGTCTTTTTATTATTAAGTTGAATAAATTATGTAATTCTAGATGAAACGTCTTTTATCAGATACCAAATATATTTTTTCTAACCTATGGCTTGTATTTATATTTTCCTGAGAATATATTCTGAAACCCAAACTTTTAAAAAATTTTTATTAAGCTCAACTTACATTTTTTTCTCTTGTGTTTTTGATATCATATCTAAAAATAATCCCATGACTTAAACCAAAGTCATAGGAAATTACTCTTAATTTTTTTCTAAGAGGTTTTTTTTTTTTTTTTTTTTTTTAGTTTTTATGTTAGGTCTAATTTTATTTTAGGTCATTTATTAAGTCTGATTAGGACCTAAATTATAAAGTCGATTCTGAGTGCAGTATGACATATGGGTCTAATTCATTCTTCAAATAAGAAAGTATTATTTGCATTTCTTATTTTCCTTTAATACATCAAAATCCAGACTTACTAGCCTAGGTAAAATGATATTATTACAAAATCACATAGAAGGAGAAGTGAAGAAATAATTTCCCTCTTCAGTCACTGCACTGAGGAAAATGTGGAAACAAAAATAAAAAGGAAAGAAATGAAATGTTTTAGAATGATGTTCTGATTTTCCATTCATTAAACCTTACCTTCTTGAGGAGTATATTATATCAATGAGCATGACGGAGGGTAGGAGAGGGCCCATTTTATTTTAAATCCATTATGGGAATGTTTGGAGAGGATCCTCAGGGGCTGCCCTGTATCAAGTAGCAGTAAAGCTACATCAAAGTAAATTTGGTAGAACAACATGAATTGGGCAACTTACACATTATTGTGTTAAAGTAAGTTAAGATTCTTTCAAAGAAGACGGACTCCACCCTTGATCTTCTAAGGGAAATGCATAGTTTGAGCATTATATCTACATTACAGTAATTCGAAATGTGGCCCAAAGGCAAAATCATGCATCTCTCTGACATCTTTGTTTTTTTCTTTTCATGCAATATTGCTCCTTACCCTCTGGCATGAGATTTTTAAAGGATAAAATAAACACATATCTATAGAGGTATTTCTAAAAAGGTGAAAACTTGTACTTGCAAAGATTATAGAATGATAAAAGAATCAGGATCTTGATCATCTATTTCGGTTGATATAAACCTGGCCTCCTCACTTCGGCCTATTGAAGTTATTTGGGTCTTTTTCTCCCTAAAGCTGCTCAGGCCTCTAGGTCACCCATGTAAATACTCAGGGATGTCCTTTACCATGACTTTGACCACAGTAACTGTCTGGAACCTTGTGCAAGGGGCAGGTGAGTGGGGGCACAAGAGCTGTAGAAGAGCATCTCTACTATACAATTTTTTTCTTATTTGTTTCTACTAAAAACAAGAACTATCTCTCAAAACAAATTATGTATAGAAAGAACATTTCAAAGCACTTTCTGTGTTGAGCTTTATGGCAAATCCCTTGAATGGATTGCCTGATTTAATTCTCATAGTCACCTTATGAGATATAGTGTCTTATTTTGGTCATGATTTCTATTTATTTCACAAACATTTGAAATACATGGATCTTTTCTCTCTGGAAGTATAGGCAAAATATTGACTTAAACTGTATATGCTTATTTTAGCTCTCAACATATTTCTGTACACATAAAAATTATCCTATTATCCCTTGAGGAAAGGAACTCTGGTTAATTTTCCTATGTTTCTCCATCTATTTGTTCCAGTTTGCCAAACATTTGATGGAAAGACTTAAATTTAACAGTGCTAAGAGTAAGGAAAAAGGATTTAAAATTTTAAAAATGAGGAAACATATTTAGGACAAAAGATATAGGGTAATATCAGATAACAAAAGGTAGAAGACAGCTAGGTTGCATATAACTATTCGATAACTTATTTGGAGAAAAATTTGTATCATGCAGTGCATCATTTTGCCATTGGAAAAATGATTGATGTAATTTTTCAGTCGCAAATTTCCAGTGTTAAATTTGGCATTTCTGATGGTTTAAAAAGTGGATTTTCCAAAGTTTAGTACCTTTGTTTATTTAGGCTTACTGAAATATATTGAACCAGATAAGTCTTTTGTGTGCACTTACGTGCGCGCGCGCGCGCGCACACACACACACACACACACACACACACACACACACTCATGTGGATATATGCTGAATCCACATGGCACTCAGAAAGGGAAGGCTTAGCAATTATTTGGATAATTAACTTTTCAAGTTTAGCTGACTTTATGTCCTACATATTCTTGATGACTATTTATCTTATGTATTATTCAGAGATCCTTGAACTTCTGGATTTTTATTTTTTTTGTGCTTCATAATGTATGAATATTTTCTAGAGGAGGAGATAGATGCCAGCAGCTATCTAGAATATATATTGTTCAATTGTTCACAGTGGGAAAGATGGCAATATTACATTACCAAGATTTTAGGTCTCAAAAACATAATATAGCTTCTCATTTTGTCCTTTTTTATTGGCAAAATAATTGTTTCATCCACTGAGTTACAGTAAAATTAAACAAGACAAGGATATGCATAAAAAGCATTAAGTGTAAAAATTGAGCAAAAACACATGTGTGCATAAGAGGTTTTAGTTTTCTACGTATATAAACATATATATTAACCTGATAGTAAGTACAATTATACTGTTCTTTGTGCCCATTATTTATATGAGTCACTGATGCACTCTCTGGACTGTGAATGCTCTTCCTCTTTCCCTACCTTCCATTCTTTCTCCCTTCTCGTTTCTTGTGCTAGCAAAGAACAAGACCCAGGCTCAACTCCTTGAGTTTGTATTCTCTCTGTCCCACTTGTCAGTGTTGTGGCCTCAGGCAGGATGATCCTGTTGCACGTCTCTGTTCTCCTACTGTAAAATGGAGAAAATGCTAATATCACCCCACTTACTGCAAACTTCACTACCTGCAAACTATTTAGAAAATTAATGTAAAATATTCCTTATAGGTTTTTAAGGATTCATTACATTCAGGATACTGAATTTCTATCTTTTTAGAAATCTAGTTAACTTTGGGAAAGCCATACTTGAAAAATAATTTTTAATTGAAAAAAAAAAAGACATTCAGAGGAGTGCCCAAAATGTATATTATGTTCATTTCAATGAATCATCACAAATCAAATACACACATTTCTTAGAAGAACTCTGCTGGCCACCACAGTCAGTATCTAATTCTTCTTTCCCACAAGTAACCTCTATCCTGACATATCTCCGTATATTTATACATTAGTGAACTGAAATGTTATAAGGTAGTTTTAGCTCCCACATAGCTTAAAATATATGTTCCTACAAACCTTGTGTGTCTGTATATTCAAGTGATTTCTTCTAGGATTTTTAAACTCCACAAAAAGTAGAAAATACATTGCAATAAAAGTCAATGTACCATAACCAAGTGGCATCAATCGTTCACTCAATTCCTATCTTACTTCTATTATGTTCTCACTTTATTACTCCCATAGATTATTTTGAGTCAATCCAATATATCATATTATTTTATGCTTCAATATTTAGAATCTATCTTCAGAAAATACAGGATCATTCTTTAAAATTTAAATAAATACTAAATCTTATGTAAAACATTAATATGTCCTAAATATAACATAATTTCTTCTATATATAATTTTTTTTTTGAGACAGAGCCTCAAGCTGTCACCCTGGATAGAGTGCTATGGCATCACAGCTCACAGCAACCCCCAATTCCTGGGCTCAAGCAAGTCTCCTGCCTCTGCCTCCCAAGTAACTGGGACTACAGGCGCCTGCCACAGCGCCTGGCCATTTTTTTTTTTTTTTTTTGGTTGCAGGCGTCATTGTTGTTTGATGGGCCTGGGCTGGATTCGAACCCGCCAGCTCAGGTGTACATGGCTGGCGCCCTAGCCCGTTGAGCCACAGGCGCCGAGCCTTCTATATATAATTTTTTATAATTAATCTATAGCTATTCTTGACAATCAGGTATAGTCAATAATATTTCAGTGAAATTATGTCAGCCTAGATATAACATTGTAATTTTGTAAAAAATATGAATATTACAAATGAAAACCACTTATTAAAGTAGGTGCTTCAAGAATAATCTGAACTTTCAAACTACCAGTTTTAGCTGTGTGATTTCTTAATTACTTGAGGTATATTTGTAGGGAAAACACAATTTTCAGTATCCTTATGATTAAAATACTGAGTGATTAATTCAATCGAACTTACTGCCATGTACCCCTTAACAGAGCATATAGTGAGCGTCCAATATTTGTTTCCAATGTATTTTAACTGAATTGAGATAGACAAACTATTAAATTTATGACAGAACAATATTCAACTAACCAATGTGGTTACCTCGTTAGATTTGTAATCTAAGAACGGGACAGTAACTGTCCATAATCCCTATACAGACCCAGTGTGTAGCAACATAGCTGGTTAAAGAATACCCACAGGTAGAGTTATTTATCATTTTTATAATCAATAACTTAACTGCAGGAAAAGTCATATGCAAGTTTAAAGATAAAGACTTTGATCATTCATTCCAATTATTTGTTTATTATCAAATTCTACTTTAACATACACTGAAGTAGCAATTATAAAGTAAAATAACCCAAGCTACCAAGCAGTGTGTATTTTGTTTTGATCATTCAGCTGCTAACTCTGATTAAGAAAGATTTATTTGGGCGGTGCCTGTGGCTCATGGAGCAGGGCGCTGGCCCCATATACTGAAGGTGGTGGATTCAAACCCGGCCTCGGCCAAACTGCAAAATAGAAAAATAGCCGGGCATTGTGGTGGGCGCCTGTAGTCCCAGCTACTCGGGAGGCTGAGGCAAGAGAATCACCTAAGCCCAGAGTTGGAGGATGCTACGAGCTGTGTGACGCCCCAGCACTCTACCGAGGGCGATAAAGTGAGACTATCTCTGCAAAAAAAGAAAAAAGAAAGGTTTATTCTTTCTATAGGACACCTGGAAAATCTTTGCTCCTTCTCCCAAAAACAAATGATTCATATGCAATAAAAATGAAATTCAATTAAACATCAACGGGCACAGGTATCTAATTACCTATCACAAGTATCTCACACCAAAGGATTTCTCTGCTCCTGCATCCAATGTTAAGACCAATATTGAAGTAGCATGATGAAGCAACTACATTTTTCTGTATTAACAAAGCTGAGTTTAACTTCTTTATATTCTCCTAGTAAAATTCTGGCTCCATCAGCATAAAAACTTCATAAATTCAGCATATTCTCTCAGTCATAATGAAATTTTTATGTATTTAGAGTAATTTAAATTATGAATAACTCTGGGAAGAAACTCCTAAAATGTTGATACTTGTGATTTACTCAATGTTTTTTTAATATGCAAGCAAATAAATACCAGACTTTAGCTCATATCATGACCAGCCAGCTACCTGGAAGTATTAATTTTAACAAATTCTTTTGTACCAAAAGGCACAGTGTGAAATCAGGAGTGTACTGGGGCTTGATAACATTTTTCATTTTGTGTTTATAGCCTCTGCTCAGGAAACTGTTTTTCTTCCTGCCCCAGGAAAGGTACGGGAGATTTTTTTATAATCCATCTCATGTCCATTATTACTAGTCTCAGAAATGAAACATTGTGTTACTAGCAAGTTGGTAGTCTTCGTTTATTAGAAGTTTTCCTTTACAAGGAAAGTTTTCCTTTACCAGAAAAGGAACAAAGTCTAGGGCGGCGCCGGTGGCTCAAGGAGTGGGATGCCGGCCCCATATACCGGAGGTGGTGGGTTCAAACCTGGCCCTGGCCAAAAAACTGCAAAAAAAAAAAATAATAATAATAAAATAAAAAATTAAAATCTAAAAAAAAAGAAAGAAAGAAACAAAGTCTAGAATGGATTGAAAAAAAAAAAGTGCTCAGTTTACAAATCATACTCTGCCGTACCTACAGGGAAGTTGAGAAATCACAGTGTCAGTCTGTTTGATCTGAAAAGCTGGAAACTGATCATTTCCTGACCACTTCTTTTTCTGAGGCTGGTCATTTCAAAATGTCTCCTCCCTGCATAAGAAACCCAAAGTGATTAGGTAGCAACCATAACATTCATATTAGGGGTCGTCTTCTTGTCCCTTGGTGGAAATATTTCTTCTTTAGGAAACAAAACTTATAGAATTATAGAAAATAAAGTCACCCCCATGGAAAGGACAGTGGGTCATTTGGAGGCATTGAGAATGGAGCCTCTTCTTACTTCATGGATTGCTGCATTCTACCTCATGAGGACACACGACAGTTTCATGCTGTTGGTTCAAGACATGTATGTTCTATGTGGTGACATTTTACACGAGATGGAACCAAGGTGGTAACTTGAAAAATTACTGGGGAACATAAATAGCTTTTGCTTATATTTGCTATAGAAAACGTAGAAACACTTAAAATATTTGTTTATAAATTTATATTAAATAGTAAAGAATGTTATATGCCTTTACATACTATTATAAGTTAACTTAATAGTATATTTTTATGGACTATAGCCAGATTTTCCAAAAGAAATAAACAAAAATTTTTTGAAAGTGTTTTAGCTACTCCCAGAATGTCTCCTGGGGAGTGGGGTTGGGGTGTGTGTCCATGGACCTGGCTTTAAGGATGATTGCTCTAAAAAAGTCTTTGGCTGTTAAAAAGTCCTATTAGTCTCTTTAAAACCATCACCCATTTCAAAGTAGGGTGTTTTTATTTTAATTTTCTAACTTATTTATTTCATCTAACATTTCAAATAATAGACTTCTATGAAGAAATGATGTTGAATGAGGGGTTTAAAGGGTTTTGCCTTTAAAATAGTGGAAAAATACTTTGGTTTCAGTTAAAAATTTTAACACTTAAATTAATATAAAATCATAAAAGTATTGAGCAAAAACTAAAAAACATCAACAATAGTATGAATATAAATCATCTTTAAAAAGATTTTGTTTGATTTTTGGTAGTGGGTAGAATTAGGAAAGTTATGATAATGGAGAATGTGTGGTATGCAATCTTTGGTATTTCAGTGTTAAATTAACAGAAATCTTCTATAATATTGTTACTAATTGTTTCCTTTAAATTATTATATAATATATATAATAATTCCAAGTTCCAAACAATGAATTACCTATATTAATGATAAAAAATTAAACATGAAGTCATAAAAATTATTGTTTCATGTCCACATTTAGAAAGAATTCCTTCACAGAATAACCAAGAGCCAGACACAGTGAAAGCCAAGAATACACTTGTTGAGAGGCGTAGAACTGCTTCTGGTGTTAGACATAGAGCACTTAGTGATGTGAGGTAAAATATATTCTTATTAAAATTTGTAACAAAATAAAACCATTGTAATATTTGAAAAAATTACCCTTAACTGAAATAATGTGCTACTTAGCTGACTAATAGAACTGCTGATCAAAAGTATACATTTTCTTTTCTGAGTTAGCAAATCTGTTCAGATTAAAGAAGGCATTTGAAGGGGTGTCATTTTCTACCATGTCTGTCCTCTGGGTTAGATGCTGGCTAACCATCAGCATACCTCTGCAAAAATACTGTTTTTTGATTAACCAGTGTTCTATAAAACCACTCACCTTCTTATTACTACCTTGCTTTTATCTTCCTTGCAAAGAAGGCAAGAGGCAGAAAACAGCTGTTCACAAACCAGGGACAAGACTGGCAGTGGAAGCCACAGCCTTTTCATGGAACAAAATATTTACTTTTAGCAGAAAAGGTAAAATCCAGGAAAACATACATCAGAACAAGGGAGCGTCTCACGTGATGTTAACATATACCTTTGAAAATGACAAGGTACAAGAATTAAAAGAAAGCTCTTCAAGCTCACTGGATATATGCAACTATTTTGTGTAGATTGAATCCATTACAGTGAATATTCTTGTTTGGAAAATACTAGATAATATATTCCTCTACCCACACCACTTTTCTCTGCTATCTTGACAGGAGTTAGTGCTCTCTGAATATGGTTTATATTAGATGTAGTCAATGCATACAATTCACCAAAGAAAACAGAAAAATAGTGGAAATGTTCATATTCCTCTACCCTTCCTGTTATTTCTCTGCAATTAATCTTCACAGCTAAATCAGTCAGGTTACATTTCACTTCTTTACCCACACCTTTTATTTTCTTCCTACGTGTTTTTACTTAGGACATAATGAAACAAAACAATATGAAAGTTATATGAGAATAGAATATTTGGGGTAAAAATGATAATTCAGATGTAACAATTAAGACAGATGAATCTTCCCTCGTGGGAAAGTTCTTCTTCCCGAAAGACTTTCAATACTTCTTTTGATCACAAAAATTGTAGTACTATAGTAGCAAACTAATTAACATATCGCAAAGGTTCCCCTTTACTTTCCTTAAATTAGAAAAAAATTATTCCCTTAGATAAATCTTAATAATTTAAAATGATTTATTGAGAGTATTGGGTGTTTATTTATTTATTTATTTTTGAGACAGAATCTCACTGAGTTGCAGTGGGGTTGAGTGATGTGGCTTCATAGCTCCAGCAACCTCAAACTCAGGCTCGAGCAATCCTTTTGCCTCAGCCTCCTGAGTAGCACAACACCTGGCTAGTTTTTCTATTTTTATTAGAAACAGCGTGTCACTTTTGTTCAGGCTATTCTCAAACTCCTGAGCTCAGGCGATCTACCTCTGAGAGTGCCATGATTACAGGTGTGAGCCACGACAATGGCCGTACTCAGACTTTTGTAATGGTGCTGCAACTGTTCTATGGTCTATCAATGTTTCTCTCTTTCTTTCTATATGGCATCTATGTATGGGGGTATATGTTTGTGTGTGTATGTATGCATGTATGCATGACTCTGGTACCCCATGAAAGAACTGCTTTGGAGAAAAATGTATTTGTGAAAATATCTGAGAGGAAATTATTAAACTTCACATGAAGGATTAACATGAACTATCAAAATTCTGATATGAGAACATTCACTAAACAGAAAAACAAAAATGTTGGTAAGGTTTCCCTTTGTGATTGGGAATACTGTATACCTTTGTCAGAATGAACAATACACTGAATCTAAGGCCAGGGATGGCGTTATCATGGATATCTCAAGCTGTCCAACCATGTTTTATGAACAGACATTTGAGTAATTTGATGGGTATTTGTAAAGTTAAATATTGCAGTTTATACCTAGTTGTTTGGCTGGTGAATGAGCAAAACTATCTATTTAATGAATTCATTAAAATGAGTATTTGAGTATCAAATTTATCAACATATTACATGCATCTTTTAAAAATACATTCGTTACCATTTGTGAGTGTAAACACAAGATATGGTTTTGATTTCATGTTTTTCATAAATTTTATTACTGTTTTCTCCCTCCTTAATTATAACTTATATAAAACTGACAAGTTTATTCTCACTAATTCTAAAGTGATTTCAGTTACTTTGTCTATTTTCTGTCTCTTAATTTTCCCACATTAAAAACAAAGCAATACCATAAATACCTTTACCAAGTTTAATAGAATTTAGGGATCGTTGTGTAATCATTCAAGAATACTGATTACTTTGTAATCTAACTGAAGTCAATACATAACATTTTTAATGCATTTTTATCTTGAGAGGCCTTTGAAAAATCAGCCAGATCAAGATACGTGTTTTAAATCTGTGTTCCCCATGCTCCGGGCTATTGAACGTACTAGGCTATGGTCTGTTAGACACCAGGACATAGCGTCACCACCTGAGCTCTGCCTCCTGTCCCATCCCTCCCCACTGCATCCCCATCTGTGGAAAAATTGTTTTCCATGAAACTGGCTCCTGATGCCAAGAAGGTTGGAAATCCCTGTTTTAGATATTTTTCAACATCATAGGCGATTTTCTCTATACTTTTTTGAAATCATCTGAACATTCACATCTTATGCATATTTTTGGTCTATCTGTATGAATAGGTCTATGTTTTTACACAAATTAAATTTTACTGAAAGATAGTAGTAACAGTAACTAGCCTTCAAACATTTCTGAATAATGATATTGTCAAAGGCAAGTAAAACCTACTATATAAAGCAGAAAAAATGGATGGCTTCTATGACAGAAGTCAAGAATCCTGTGTTCTTCAATGCCCATTGATTGCATGGTTCCCATTCCCTATGTATACTGCCAGAAGTGGGAATTATTAGACATTTAATTTTTTTGGCTATTTATAGCATTTTTCTCTCTTTCTTCTGGTAACTAGAGAATGTTTTTGTCTTGTTTTTGCTTTATATGGAACCACTTCAATGTGGTTCAGATGACCTTTACATCCTTCCTCTACCCACCTCCCCCCTCCACACTAAGGCCTGAAATTGGATATATGACCCAGGCTTGACCAATCAGAACATCCAGTACCACACAGGTAAATTTAGGAGTAAGCATGCGATATAGAGTGGATTAGAGTTTTACCTAAGATTTTAAAAATATACACCAAGAGAGAGGTTCTCTGGAATCATGAACTATAAAGGCCACGTAAGTCTGGAGGTATGACCATCTTTCTTAACTGTTATGAGGAAGCAATCTGAGAATTAAACCAAAATAGAGAAAGTGGGAGAGAGAGGAGATGGAGAGAAAGAGAGAGAGGAACACACAAAGTGCTGATAATATTATTATTGAATCTCTGTGTCCTACTATATTTAGAAGCTGTATAATTCCTGAGTGATCCACTTATACGAAGCAATTGCTTTATCTTTCCCTCAGCTATTTTGGTTCGATCTCTGCCATTTAACTATTGATTACCATCTGACTCATATTTATCCCTAGTTCTTATTTGAATACATATCTTCTAGCTTTATAATAATAAAAACTTGTAAGTATTAGAGGTTAAATGAGATGAAAACTTATTACAAAAGAAATTTTTATGAAGCCACAATCAAAGGGCATATTTGGAAAAAAAGAAGAATAGGAAAAGCGGTATTTCTCAACACAGGAGAGCAGGATTGCGAAAATTAATCATTTATGTATTTCAAAATCTATTATAGTAATAGAACATATTCTAAGCTATTTGTGTGCATTTTTGTTTATTTTACTATTTCTTTTTTTCAACTAGGAGAAGTCCAGAAGCCTATGGTATCAGGGTTGGTTCAGCAACTCAATCACATTCTCAAAGGTCCAGATTATTTCTAGCCTTTCATTCAACCATCCTCGAAGTATGCATAATGCTGGGTGTTGTTGAAAGGCAGTAACAGCTCCAAGTAACTCATTCTCATAGATTGTAGAACTGTATTAAATTAGGGAGAACAGTCAGAGAATTTATTTTCCTCTCTCTTCTCTAATCAGAAGAGAAATCTTTTTCAAGAGCCATGTAAGTTACTTCCTTTTAAATATTTTTAAATAATTTTATTGAATCATAATTGTGTACATTGGTGCAATCATAGGGCACAATGTGCTTCATATACAATCAGAAATATTTTGATCGTACTATTACAGATAGCCTGGAAATAAGCATCTGAGAACTCCTGGCTACAATGGTATTTAAAGATCAAACCAGCCTCTGCAGAGGTGATGCTAGTCTTACCCTGGATTCTCCAGGAAGCAGAGGCTGGAGATAGTGGAGGAGGCAAATGTCTACTCATTCATTTTTGAGCGTTAATTTTTTAGAAAACATAGAAGCAGGAGAGAGGCAGATAAGGAGAAACAGCTAACATGTAAGTCGACCAGAGAACTGGCCACTGGTATCAAACACAACTGCAGGGCGGCTCCTGTGGCTCAGCGAGTAGGGCGCCGGCCCCATATGCTGAAGGTGGCGGGTTCAGGCCTGGCCTCGGCCGAACTGCGAAACAAAAAAATAGCCAGGCGCTGTGGTGGGCGCCTGTAGTCCCAGCTACTTGGGAGGCTGAGGCAAGAGAATTGCTTAAGCCCAAGAGCTGGAGGTTGCTGTGAGCAGTGTGATGCCACGGCACTCTACTCAGGGTGATAAAGTGAGACTCTGTCTCTACAAAAAAAAAAAAAAAAAAAACACAACTGCAGCGTAACCTGTGGGAGGGTAAGGCAGCAGAAGAAGGAGGATGGGAGGAGGTTTTACCTCTGTCTTTCATCTCCTTGAGTCAAAAATCTGCCCAGAAGCATTAGCTCCACCTCTTTCCTGAGTATCACTTCTCAGCTAGTTCTGGATATTCTTAAGCCTCCAGCAATAGGCTTGTCCTCGAGGAGAAGGCTGTAGGCAGGCAGGACAGGAGTGAGGCAAGGTCCTTTAATGTGGGTCCAGACAGTGCTGGTCAACGCTCAGGAGACCTTCTCCCACACAGAGAAGGTTCCTCAGAGATGGTCGGAGTGAAACAAATCCGAGTTCCTGGAGATGAGAGAGTCCAAAGTGCTCTCAGAAGGCAACAAGTGTCTCAGACACTGCCTATGAGAAAGAAGGGAAAGAAAAATACTCAGTCTGAGTCACTCAACAGATCCTTTACATCAAAGAAACTGAGGTCTGGAGAAAATGATCAGTGCCTAGGAGGTAACATGGGACACAGATGGAACGAGATAACCCAAGGCATTTTACTTTTAAACATCAATCTTTTGTTTACATTGTTATGTTAATTTTTATAACATCTTTATGAATTTAGAAGGAAGCAACATTTGAATATGTTGCCATATTATTGCCTGTCAGTTCTGAATATGATTTGTTCAGGTTAAATTGACCTGTTTTATACTTACAAATGATGAAGAGAAGCCTGCCTAGAAGCAATAATTATTGACAACTGTAATATTATAATTTCTTGTTTGCTACTATTAATACAAATGCTGACATATTAGAATAGTCATTAGAAAGCTACTTGCAAAAAGTTCAGGTTTTTATTTTGGATAGAATAATTCCACAGGTAATGCTAAAAGCTAATATTTGCTTTATAATATTCATTTTATAATCTCAGAACCTTACTTTTGAGGGGAGTCCATGAACAACTGCACAAGCTCTACAATGCTATTGATCAGATGATGCAAAAAAAATGCTATTAAAAACAATCAAATCATCTATTGAATGATGGCATTTATGTGACTGGGCTTAGATCTGAGAAACAATCAATGTAACACAATCAACTGACGGCAATATATCACCTAGTGATAAAACAGTTCCAGGAAAAAATTTAGAAAAATACATTATTGTATTGCATATTGTTAAATACAATAGACTTTTTTTGTAGTTTGCAATATAGTTTCATAATCTGTAGTGGATCAACCTGGAGGACATTATGCTATGTGAAATACACCAGGAGGAGAAATACAAACACTGCATAATCTCACTTATACACGGAGTTTAAGAAACACAAACTCAGAGATTCCATGAGTATAACAGCTACTAGGGGCTGGATGGAGGATGGGGGAATTGGGGAGATTTTGGTCTAAGGATACAATAGCAGTCACTAGCCTTTTGGCATCAGGAACTGTTTTCATGGAAAACAAGTTATCCACTGACCAGGGTGAGGGGGGAATGGTTTGAGGATGATTCAAGTGCATTACATTTATTGTGTACTTTATTTCTCCCATTATTACATTGTAATATGAAATTAAAGAATTATACAGCTCAACATATGGCAGAATCCATAGGATCCCTGAACTTGTTTTCCTGCAACTAGACGGTTCCATCTGGAAGTGCTGGGAGACTGTGACACTCCATGTGTGTTGAGCTATAGACCCTGTCATCAGATGCAGCTTAATTGCAACTTGCCACTCACTGAGAGGGTTCTGATATTAAGTCTGCAAGTAACTGACATATTTTGGTCTCTGTACAGCCAAATTTCTCTGCTAAGGATAATCTGTATTTGCAGGTGCTCCCCAGGACCAGCAATATCACCTCAGCTGTACCTCAGATCTGTAGGCATTAGATCAGTGGTTGGCAAACTTGAACCTATAGTTAAATTTCCACAGAATACTTAAATTATGTTGATCAAAAATAAAAAAAGAGTGGAAAAAAGAATATACTTACTGTGTTCTGAACTTCTTTCCAAAATAATTTAATTAATGATCTTTAAAATTGTTCATGGCACACCTACGATCCTCTCATGGCACACAGGTTGGAGATCACGGCATTAGATTCCCATAAGGAGCAGGTAACCTATATCCCTCCTGTGTGCAGTTCACAGTTCATTCATGCTCCTGTGAGAATCTAATGCCACTGCTGATGTGAGGAGGCTGAGCTCAGGCAGTGATGTGAGTGATGGGGAGGGGCTGTGAATACAGATGAAGTTTTACTGAATTGCCTACTGCTTACCTCCTACTTTGTGGCCCAGTTCCTAATAGGCCATGAAGCAGTACTTATGTGGCCCAAGAGCTGGGGACAGTAGGGATATAATATTCTAGTTATACATGAGAGTTAAGTTCAGGAGCTCTGTTGTACAGTAGAGTGACCATAGCTAATAACATGTATTGTATACTTGAAAACTGCCAAGAGTATATTTTAAATGTTCTAATCACACACAAAGAATGATACATATGTTAGGTCATTAACATGTTAATTATCTTGATGTATTCAAACCAACATGTTGCACACCATAAATATATACAATTTTGTCAAATAAATATCAATTAAGCTGGGCATGTTGATAGTCTCAGCTATTCAGGTGGCTGACTCAGGAGAATCACTTGAACACAGGAGCTCCAGGCTGAAATGAGCTAAAATCATGCCACTGTACTCCAGCTGGGAAACTGAGTGAGACTCTGACTCTTAAAAAATATAATAAAGGGGGAGGAGCCAAGATGGCGGTCTGTAGCCAGCTTTCTGCAGACACTCCTGTGCAGAAGGAGAGTTAAAGGACAGAAATTTAGCAAAAAAACCAACGGTTTGGAGCTGAGCCAAGAGACAAGGTAGAGGAACACACATCAACCCTGCTGGAGCGACCTGCGACCCCAAGGATACAAATAAAAGGTACAGAGCACATCACCAAGCAGACGGGAGTCCCCTCCCCTAAGAGAACAGCTCGCAGTATACTCCATACTTCCATACAAATAAGCCAGCAGAGTTCAGATGTTCTCCCACTCTACCCCACGGGAGAGACCCTCTAAACACTGGAACTCCTTCCCCTACTAGGGTGCCACAGCACTCTCCTGCCAGGTATAAAGCTGTATAAAACTGTATATATTCTCTACCTGCAAGTTGGAACTCCTGGCACGCCCCTCCACTCTCACCCTGATGTCTGGAGGTCTGTCCCCCACGGAGTCCAGCTTCTTGGACACCTTCTCGAGGGGTGTGGACAGGGCGCAGGCTGCTGCTGGTGTGTGCTGTTCTCCTGGCTCCGGAGCAATGAGAGGAGAGTAAGTGGAAAGGTGGCTGGCCAAAGTGGACAAGCAGACAGGCGGTCCCCTGAGGCACCAAGCCCAGTGCTGAGAAAGCTTTGCTAAATTTCGGCCACACCTGGCCCTTGAGATGACATCTGAGACAAAGGGCTGAAGCTCACAGACTGAGTCAGGACTATGAGCAGCCCAGCGTCTCTTCCACAGGGCAGAAATTCTGCGAACTTGTTCTGTTCTATCAGCTTTTTCATCTACTTTACATCAATCAGGGACAGGGCTGGAACTGAGTGAATTGCCCCAGCCCCTGTCAAGTACCCAGGTTGTTAGGCCTCACCTCCCTCCCTGCCAACACCGACATAACTGGTGGACTGGCTGAGGAGCCACAGAGCCCCATGAGACCTAGGCAGGTGCAAACCTCTAGAGCATCTGCTCATTGGAGGGAACTGGACCACAGCCCTGCAAGGTTAGCAGAGACTGGGTGTGACAGAGGGGCAAGGTGGGGAAAGAGGCATCAACCTTCCAGGCAAATTTACTGGCTGGGGGGGGGAGGCCTCCTGAGCTCACAGAACCCTGGAGCGAGTTATACTAAAGCTGCCAGCAGACTTCTGCTGTCTAGTCACCAGCGACTTTTCAACTCTTTGATTTGAGGTTGGTACTGGCTGGGACAATTGATTGGTACCTCTTCAACTGGGCCAATCACCCGAGGACTTTCCAACGCTGTACACTGGGTGTGTGGTAGTGGGAAGATTTGATTTTCCTTTCCAAT
>CAUYON010212593.1:0-48997 GCA_963573935.1 Arctocebus calabarensis
TAGCTGGGTGTTGTGGTAGGCACCTGTAGTCCTAGCTACTCAGGAGGTGGAGGCAAGAGGATTTTTCCAACCCAGAAATTTAAAGTTGCTGTGAGCTATAATGCCACGGTATTCAACCCCAGAGTGACTGAGTGAGACTCTGTCTCAATAAATAAATAAATAAATAAATAAATAAATAAATAAATAAATAAAAATGAGGAAGTGTGTATAAGACTATTGCTAGCTGCTGTGACAAACCCCCATATTTCAGTGGCTTAACACTGGTAAAGGTAATTTCCCATGTAAGAGGCTGATACAGGTGTTCCTAGTAGGTGAGTGTCTTTCTTCCATGTGGTGATTTGGAGATGTAGGCTTTTTCTATCTTGTGGCTCTGCCATCCTCCAGGGACCAAAATACTCTGTATCCAGTCAGCAGACAGGGGAGTAAGAGTGAAGGGATTTTGTGGCGTGCGCCTTGAAGTGACACACATCACTCCCGGTTGCATTCCTTTGGCTAGAGTCCTATCTCATGACTGCATCCAGCTGCAAAGGGGACTGGGAAATATAGTCCTGGCAGGGCAGCCACTTCTTAGTAACAACTCAGCACTATTAATATTTTGGGCCAAGTAATTCTTCTGGGCAGAGAGAGGCTGCTTGTGTATTGCAGGATGTTTAACAGCATCCCTGGCCTCTACCCTTTAGATGCCAGTAACACCTTCTGGTTGCAACTACCAAAAATGTCTACAGGCCGGGTGTGATGGCTCACGCCTGTAATCCTAGCAGTCTGAGATGCCAAGGTGGGTGGATAGCTTGAGATCATGAGTTCAAGACCAGCCTGAGAAAAAGTGAGAGCCTGTCTCTACTAAAAATAGAAAAACTGAGGCAAGAGGATCTCTTGAGCCTAGGAGTTGGAGGTTGCTGTGAGCTATGATGCCTTGGCACTCTACCTAGGGTGACAAAGTGAGACTCTGTCTCAAAAAATAAAAAAAAAAAAAAAAAAAAAATGTCTACAGATATTGCCAAATGTTCCCCGGGCACAGGGGATCACCCTCAGTTGAGAACCTCTATACTATGGCAGGGAAAGTAGAAATTTTTGATATCCAACTAACTGTCCATGCTGAAAGGGCCATCTACCCCAGCAAAGGGTAGGAGGGGGGAGGTTTAGGAAAGGTTATCTGTGGAGGTGACCCTTGAGCTGATTAGTAATTAAAGGAGAGGGAACTGTACTGTAGGCAGAAGAAAACAGCATGAATAAAGGCATGTGGGCTCAATAGCATCTCTGATTGAATGAATGAACTTCAAGTAGAGATGATAATCCTTTCCTGTGGATTATGGCTTCTGACATGTAAGGAGAAATTTGACCTCTGTTTTGCCACTGGTGTGAGTTCTGTTCTTTTTTTTTTCACATGGGTAGAATTTTCTCCAAGAATGTCAGAGTTTGGGGGCCCCAGTAAGTGATAATACTAGAGGAAAGGCCCAGGCCATTGACCACCCTCTCTGGTGGGGGGGTTCCCTTGGCTCCTTCTGGGGTTTTCCATCAGGAACCCCTTCTGTCACCATTCCTGGGGGAGCAGATCCCGCCATCTCTACCCTGACAGCCTCACCCTTGGGAGATACTTGTTTTGCCTGGTCATGCTCAGGATTTAAGAATTCCTATCCAAGCTCAGGTCCTATGCTTTCCTCTGAGCCTGCCGTGGACCTGTGGCCCTTTTCTGCAGTCCTACCTGCCCTGTGGCCTCCACTTTGCCCTCATGTCACTGGAGTCCTCCATTTGCTCACTTTCTCTTTCCCTTGGCTTTAAAAGGCTCTTTGATCTAGCAGGGCATTGTGGCGGGTGCTTGTAGTCCCAGCTACTCGGGAGGCTGAGGCAAGAGAATCGCCTAAGCCCAGGAGTTGGAGGTTGCTGTGAGCTGTGATGCCATGAGGGCAATAAAGTGAGACTGTCTCTACAAAAAAAAAAAAAAAGGAGGCTCTTTGATCCTTTTTGTGGGTCAGAATTAAAACTTCAGGGCATTTAGTCTATAGTTCCTACATGAATGATGCCAAGTCCTCTAGAGCATCAGGCCTTGTTTTCTTTCTAAAACAAACTCTGATCTTATCTGGATATTAGGCTTATCTTGGTGAGTCACTAGACTGCACTGGGCTTTTTGTAGTGTGATATTGTAAAGACACCTCACCCATGGCTGCCTATTGAAGGGGCAGGCAGGGAGCCAGCCCTGGGGGCTGGGCTGAGAGCCCCACTCTCTGAGGCTGAATGGGGAGGGCTGTTATTATCTCTCTCTCCTGCCTCTCTGTTGGGCTGCAGATGTTTCCAGGGCCCCTATCCCTGCCTTTGCCCACATCTCTCCTAGCTCAGACTATTGCAGTAGTCTCCCAAGCAGTGCCCCTTCCCTCTGTGTCTATTCCCCAAAGAGAAGCCAGACACATGCCACGCTGTGTCACTTGGCTTCTCTTTCCTAGGAATGAAAATCCACCTCTTGTATTCATCTTTCCAGATATTGCTGCTAAAGCAGCCATGCTGTATACAGGTTTTTTATTTGTTTGTTTGTTTTCGAGGCAGGATTTTCCATTGCCTGGGTGAGAATGCAATGGTATGACCATAGCTCACTGCAATATCCACCTTCTGGGCTCACACAATCATCCTGCCTTAACCTCCTGATCAGCTGAGTTTATCTTTTAAAAGCCCACGCCAGGCTAAGTTTTCTACTTTTAAAAGACAGGGTGTTGCCATGTTGCTCAAGCTGGTCTTGAACTCTTGGCCTCAAGCGATCCTCCTGCCTCTGTCTCCCAAAGATGTAAGCCACTACCTGACCATAATAGTCTTAATAGGTAGCTCTTTATATATATCCTGACTATCATGCATCTGTGCTCTCTCTCCTGCCTCCACCCTTTTTTGGGGGAGGGCTAAACTGTATCTCCTCCAACCCCAATTCATATGTTGAAGTCTTAACTCCCAGTACCTCAGAATGTGATTTTATTTGGAGGTAGGGCCTTTAAAAAGGCAATTAAGTCAAAATGAAGTCATTAGGATGGACCCTAATCTGAGGTAAATGGTGTCCTTTTAAGGGGAAATTTGGACAGAGATATGTATAGTGAACACAGGGAGAAGATAGCCATCTACAAGAAGAGAAGCATCAGAAAGAACCAACCCTACTGACACCTTGATCTTGGACTTCTAGCCTCCAGAACAGCAAGAAAATACATATTGTTTAAGCCATAGTCTATGGTACTTTATCATGGTAGCAGCCCTAACAAAGTAATATACCTTCTCGATCCCACTGCCTAAGAATAAAAACCCAAACTCCTCACTATCTCAAGACCCTGCATGATCTGGCCTCTCCTCTTGACCCCATTTGCCAGGCATCTCCCATTGCTCCCGTTGATCCAGCCCCACCCTCCTTCTCCAGGTCTTTTCCCTTTTTATAGCCTTGCCCATGCTCTCTGTACCCAAAGACCCTTCTCCAACTCTTGGTATAACTGCCTTAATGTTAGATTCCTTCTTCAAGGTTACCACCTCAGAGAGGCCTTCCCAGAGCATGTCTCTAAAGTATACCCTGTATTCTTTCTCCTAGCGTCATGACCTTTCCCTTCATAGCATCCTTAACTAGTAGCTTTATGTTGATTTGTTTATTTATTGCCTGCCTTCATCAAGTCAGAGCCTGTTCACTAGGTGTATATTCATTATCCAGCATGTAACGATGCTCAATAAATATTTGTTGAGTAAATGAATCTTTCCTTTGTTAAGATCTTTATCCAGACCCCAGGGGCCAGCCAAAATCCTGCTTCCCTCCTTATGTTAGCCTTCCAATTCTGCAAGTTCAAGAATAGCTCACTGTCCTGATATGTCTCTCTGTAGCATGCCCCTCATTCAGCTGTGGTGATTACAGCTGTCTGACTGCATCAGCTACTTGTGGGTTTCTGCCCTGTGTCCTCCCAAAGCAGGACCCCACACTGTGCATCTCTTATCCCCCACAGCACAGCCTTGCTCAGGGCCTGGGGCTCAGGAGGCTCTCAGTAGATGCATGTGGACCCAAATAGATCAGAGAGAGCAGGATCAGCGGAGGATGTGAGTAACTGGGCTGTCCACAGGGATAAAAAGGGTGTCCCTACCTCCACAGCCCCCAGGGAGAAGGATGGCAAACCAAGGAAGGTGTGGGGATACGTTCATCTGCTTTTGCAACCACAGAGAAAAGTTTTGAGGACATGAGGAAAATCCATTGTCTTGGAGCCCCAGAACTAGAGAGCAGGCCAGACTCTTCTGCCCAGCTATGGGCTGCAAAGGAGGGAGGGGCATCTCTGCCAGACCCCTTCTCTGGAGAAGAATCCTGCCTCCAAGAGAGGGGAAGATTGAGATCAGGAAATTAGGGGTCAGGAGCTCACCCCCAGGTTAGGCCCAGCCGACGGCCGCCAAGGCCACCAATACTGGCCTAGCCAGTCCCTCCCTCCTCTCCAGGGCTGATGGGAAGGCTGAGCCCTCTCCATCGGGGGCTGGGGCTGGACAATGGGAAGGGAAAAGCCCCCTCCTCGCTGCCCCAGGAAAATAAAGCGGGCCTTTCACTGAGGAGTTCTGGCTGCTTCGGTTGGCTCTTGGCACTCTACGAGGCGGTGTCGGGAGGGGCGGGCCAGCAAGTGTGTTGGGGGTGGGGACAGGGCCGGCGATTCTGAGCAGGCTTGCCCGCCCAGGGCCACCGAGCTTGTTCCCCAGCTGTGGGATGAGCTCATGCGGGGAAACCGGAACAACTTGGGGTGGGGGGGAGGGAGGAAGACCCGCATGAAGGAGCTGCGAAAGCAAAGCGTGGATCTGGGGAGCAAGTTTTTCGTGGGGAGTAAAGACAACCCTCCCCAGGCCCTGCCCCTCCTTCCAAACCGAATCCCCAACCCAAAGCCCCTCTCTACGCCCTTCCCCGGAAATTTCCAGGTCCCGCCGGCCACTGCTGCCTTGGCCACACAGATGCCAGCAACGCGTTGCTGCTCCTGGAGCTCCGAGCCTCTCTCGGATACCTTCCGAAAAGGGGGTGGGGGCACCTATCGGCAGGTGCCTTTCTGTTGCTAGAGCCTTGCCCCTCTTAGTGCCTTCTAGCCTTCTCCCTCCCCGAAGCGTCTCTTCCCTATAGCCGAGAGTTTGGCGTAGACAGCGAAGGAGCCATCGTGACCGGCGGAGGAGTCTAGGGTAGACCAGACAGAGACTGCGACCGGGGTGGGGGAGGGAGCGGGGATCGACCCTGAGCACTTGGGGCCTGGAGACCGCGGCTACTGGGGAGAGGTGGGGAGCGACTCTCGCCATTGGGAGGAACTCGCCGGGTTTGGGGGCATGGCTGGGAGGGAAAAGAAGAATCATGGTCCGGCTATTTAAATTTGAGGATAAATTGTATAAGTAACTCTTGCACCGTCTTTCCACCTACCTCCACCCAACCCCCCTCCCTCGCGCACACGGGCACTCCTTCCTCTATCCTGGTATTTTGTCTTAGGATTGGAATAGGACCGCGCAGGGTCAAATGAATGGGTGGGTAACCACCCCCACCCAACCTGCCCTCCAATTCTTAACCCTGACTCAGTCTACGCAGACAAACCTCTTTCCTGAGATAGGGTAGGAGGCTATTGCTAATGAGGTTCTTGAGGTTCGTAAGCGTCGCCCCCTGGGCCCAGATTGCAAGTTCAAAGCCACCACCCAAGATCAGCTTGTAAAAGCCACGACTTGGGGAACCGCGTCCTTCTTCGGTTACCTTTCCCAGACAGTATTCCAATTTCCAAACGTGGAAGAGGCGTGTGTATGTGTGTGTGTGTGTGTCACTGAGTATGTGTGTGTACATAGGGTGTATTAATAGGTGATTTTATAAATGAAAACCGGAGGACTGAACTTAAAAGAAACTGGTCAATTGTAAAACAAACAGGAATGAACAACCCTTTAGATTTAATTTGTGGTTTGTCTGGAGGTGGAGGTAGCGGTGAAAAGGAACCCCCACCCCCCAATATTTTTCCCTGGCTGCACCTCCCCCAGCATTTGGGGCGGCCGAGAAGCGGCTCCGGAGTGATTAATCCGGGGATAATTCACCCCCCCGCCCCCCGGCGCGAACCCCGCGAAGCGGGATTGGAGCGAGTCATTTCCGAGAGCGCAGCGCGCCTCTCCCCGGCCGGGCGGACACTTGGTTCATTCCAGCCGCAGAAGCTCAGGGCTCCCGCGTACCGGGATTTTTTCCGAGCAGAAAAAAAGCTCCAGAGCTCTCCTGACCTCCTTTCTCCACAGCGGCGAGCGGAGCCTCTCCCTCGGCGCTGCCGGCCGCGCCATGCAGCGCTCGCGGGGACGGGAGCAGGGGCGCTGCGGCTGCCCCGCGGGGAGGGCTCGCGGCGAAGCCGGGATTTCGGCGCTCGTGCCGGGCGCCGGGAGCCTCCGGGGCCGCCCGCCGCCGCCAACGCCGCCGCCGCTGCTGCTGCTGCTGGGCTGGGGGCTGCTCAGCGCCTCGGCCGCCGCGGGTAAGTCCGGCCGCGACTGGGATCCGGCGATCTCCACACGCCCCACTCGAGCCCCGAGCCCACCCTTCCTCGATCGGCTCTCAGTTCCTTCCCCCGCCCTAACCCCACAGTCCTCGTAATTGCCCACCCTCCTCATCCTTGCCTCTGTCTTCCATCCCACCCTCAGCCACGTCCTCACCTCCACCCACACCCTCATTGCTACCCCCAATCCCAGCCGCAACTTGGCTGGATCCGGCCGGTGTGGGGGCCTGGAAGACAGATATCCCCGCCTGGGGTTGCGGGGCACCTGGACTGTGGCTTCAGTTTCTCCAGCCTCCTACCCCCGGGTGCCAGGCTTTTTCCCGATAAACTTTCCCGGAGCCCTACTCCCCAGGCTCCCTATTATGCTAGGCACGCTATTCCCGGGGGCTGGAGAAGAACTGCGCGCCCCCTGCCCATTTGCGCGTCTGCAAGGTCTGCCCTTCCCTGCCCCCGCCCATTTTCTCCCAATGAAGCCCTTGCCCCTGCCGGAGCCGCCCGGAGACTGCGGCCGCCGTCCACCTCCCCAAATGCCCCCCTCCGTCGGCGCTCGGAAATGGGGGGGCTTAGGTGGGCGCGTGCCCAGGGTGGGGGTCCCGCTCATTCTTTTCAGGAGGTCTCAGTTGGGGTCTGGAGGATGTTGAGCGACTATGAGGAGGGGAGAAGGGTTGTACCCGGGGGCGAGGGAGGGAGTGTCGCTGCCAGGCTCCGCGCTGCCACATTTCCCTCGGTTCCCACTCCGCGCCAAAGTGCCCTTTCCCGCGCCCTGCTGCAGCCGAGCGCCCGGGCTGCGGCAGCGGCGGCGCAGGCGGCGGGACCGGCTCCCGACGACCGAGTCCGGGAGGGGGGCAGACCTGGCGGGTGCTGTGAGTCCGAGAACTTCGCAGGTGTCTGGCAGCAACTGGCAGCCCGCGGGGAAGGCACGCGAACCTTCGGGGCAACCCAGTACCCCGTGAAGGCCGGTGGTCTCAACTGGTCCCCTCCCACTGTACCCACAGCACCCCTCTGAGGCTTAGCCCTAGCCACAACCTAGAAAGTTCCGTGTGCCCAGGTGGGGATCGGTCCAAACAGGGACTCATTTTTATTTAGCCAGAAAGCTGATACCCACAGAGGAAGAGAACCCCAAACACCTGCTGCCCAGGCCAGGACCCAGTGCAGCTTCAGCCTGCAGCCGTGTTTCTGTGTTTTGTTTTACGTTGTTTTGCTGTTTGTTTTTAAACCACTATTGAGCCTCTGAAGGCTTGGCCTCAGCTACCCCAGGGCCCCTTCTTGGAAAGTGCACTCCTTCCCTGGCAGGTCCTGAGTGGTGAACCTCTTGGTCCACCCTGGCCTCTAGCTTCTTGTGAGCCTGTCCCCAAAGACCATGTCGCTTACCCCTCAGTCGCAAATTGTTGGGGTTGGCGGTCAGGGAGGGCGCCTGGAGCCGGCTCTGGCTCTCACATCCCTACTTGACTAGACTTTCTCAGGTTCTGCTGAGAGTCATAGCCACTCTCACCCAGAGAGGGGCGCCCGCGGTGCGCGGGCCTGGGAGCTCTGGCCTCGCGCACATCCACACCCACTGGGAAGCTGTCCACGCGGAAGCCCACTGTTCACCCAAACTTGCCCCATGGGCGGTGGGAGGCCTTTTGCTACCTGCTCTCAGGCCTCTTGGATGATTGTCCAGGTGAGGCCTCAGTCAGGCTTAGCTGCCTGGAGAATCACTGTGGATCTGAGTGAATTCTTTTTCTGGCTAGATTTGTCCCTGCCCTTTGGCCATGTTGTGCCCCTGAGGAGAGAAAAAGGCCGACTCCCTGCAGCTCACACACTGCCCGAGAGGTGCTGGAATCTGCCTTGCAGACATCCATTTGGTTACAGGCATTGGTCAGTGGAGAAGCTAGGGGTGGGGGAGGCTGAGTGGAAGGCTCAGTGAAAGGGAATCTCTGCTCTGGGCGCAGGCCATGCTCAGCCCTCCAGTGCTCCCAGCTTGTTTCTTTTTAACCCTTGCCCACGTTTAGATGTGCTTGTTTGGTCTTGGAGGGGGCAGATAGGGAATTGGGTTTGGTGAGGGAAGATGGGCAGGATTTGGCACATAGAGGGCCAAGCACATTCATTTTGTGTTCCCCTCACACTGTAGACTTTTTTTTTAATTTTTATTTATTTATTTATTTATTTTGCAGTTTTTGGCTGGAGGCTGGGTTTGAACCTGCCACCTCCGGCATATGGGGCTGGCGTCCCACCCCTTAGAGCCACAGGCGCCACCCCACGCTGTAGACTTTTTAAAAGACGCTCAAGACTAAACCGGCTCTCTTCTTTGGTTCAGCGATCACTGGATAATATGAATGAAAGCACTTGAAAAAGGGGAACCTTCTCACTTGCCTTTGCTTGCCTCCCCCCGCCTCCTTAGCGGCTTCCAGGATTACCTGCTCTCCCTATTCCCATTCTTTCTCAATCGTCTAATAGCCCATCACCCCCAGCTCTGTGGACAGTTTTGTCTTTAACATAAAACAAGCCTAGAAACCTTCCTGGCCCTGGTGGCCTCTCTGAGCTTTCTAGTCTCTGCTTTGTCTCTCTCTGTATTTTGCAGCCTGTTATCTCCAGAGGGGTCTTCAGCTTCCCTTCTCTACGGTCACTCCCCACGGTCTGGCTTCCATCCATAGAATGGGCGCTCTAGCCTTTCAGCCAATGACCACCCAATTGCCAAACCCACTGTACTTTGTCCTTACCTGTCTGTAGTTTTGGACACTTAGGGTCACTCCTTTTACAATTTCTCTTCTTTGGGCTTCTGGGACACTATGTTTTACTTATTTCTATCCTGTCTCTTGAGTGTTCTTTCTGTGTTAGTAATGCTAACACTTCCTTCCCCTCCCTGGAATACGGCGTCCTGCTGTATTCAATTCTGTGTACTTTGCCCATTTCTTCTCTTCCTGCCCTGGGTGAGCTCATCCATGTCCGTCCCTTCCCCTACCACACTCTAAAGCTTCCAGACAGATCTCTCCTGCCAAGACATCTCTCCTGATGGATGTCTGCTGGCTTCCTAGTCTATAGAAACTCTGGGTCTAGACAGCTCATATATCCAACAGACTCTTGGACATTTCCACCTAGATGTTTCCCTCCCAAAGCAAATTCATTAGTATCTCTCCTCGGCCTCGAGTAGTCCCTGTGTGGGCCAGTGGTATCTATAGCCTTCCGGTTACCAAGCCCTCAACTCCTTCCTTATCAGGTGGCCAACCTAGCTACTTTTCCCTGGAATAAGAAACCCTGAGCGTTGAAAATTCTCTAACACCTCCCATCCCTTTATTAACTAATTAAAAATAAAAGCAATATCAAAGTACAAGTATAAGGAATTCCAACAAAGTTCTGATTTTTCACGTGCCAACTACTTGACTTTTAAAAAATCAAATATTAAATGTTTTTTAAAAATTTCCTCTGCTTTGCTTGAGTGCTAGTTGGCTTCTTGTAGACTAGGGTACTAATTGTACCCAGTATGCTGTTATAGTACAAATTGAATTATATTAAAAGCATTTGTTTGTCTGGCTCGTGTATTGAACTGTGGGCTTCCTAAAGGCAGGGGCAGTGCTTCTTTCTCTTAATATCTTCATCACCCTGCTCAGGACCTGGCATAGAGTTAGTGCTCGATGTACAGCTGTTCTATCGATGATTTTTACATTTTTCTTCTTGAACAGTTTTGTAGGGACTGATAAGGCTGAATCAGGAGTTGTAGGAGTCCAGGGGGTCAGCTAGTTTACAGAGGTAATGAGGCGCCAGAAAGACCTGATCCCCATTTGCTTTTCCTCACGACTAAGTGTCACAGATTGGCGGAGGCAGCACCCTAACTTCTAGAACCAATGCAAAAACAAGCCTTTGGAGCAAAACTCTTTCTCTAACCCTGTGCCAAAGAGAGAGACATTAGCTGCTGGGTCACTAATGTATGTATGGATTTGAATTTCCATTTGCAATTGAGCTGTGGGTTTATAGTTTTTTAAAAAAATAAGCTGACTACAGTGGAGAGCGCCGACCATATCTAGGACTGGTGAATGTGTAGCTTTGCTGAAGGTGAGACCAGAATCATGCAGTGGGGACTGGGGCCAGACTCCAGTGGGGTCTTGGACACTGCAAGGTCTAAGTGTGTCTAGAAGAGCCCGCAGCACCCCCCTTCAGCAACACTCATGTGCTCGGCCTGCCTGTTTCACCCCCATCTTCAAACCAGTAGGCTTAAGAGAATCTGATTGCTCAGCAGAGCTTTATTGGAGACCTAGATGACCTAGATGATCTTCAGACCGCTCTAAGGTTCCCAACTTACAAAAGGGCCAAGTAATTCCTGTGTTTGGGGAAGGATTAAAAACCAGAGATGCGACAGGCCTAGTGCCATACCTCCTCTGTCAAATGTGTGTATTGAATGGAAGCCGGGGCTGAACAGAAACACTAAGGACAAAAGAATCAGCCAGGAGGTCTGTGGGCCTTCACCATGTCCTCTGCCATTGTCCAATGTTCAGAAAGCTGTTCTGGATGCCCAGGGGTAATGTTGATAGCAAATATTTAATGAGTCCTCTCTCATACTGTTTTAAGCCCTTGTGTATATTAATTCAATTATACTGGCAGCCCAATGCAGTGTTATTATCCCCATTTTATAGACAAAGACACAGGTTCAGGGAAGACATTTAACTTATCCACACAAGAAGTAAATGGCTAAGCCGGAGTACGGATCCAGACCTCGTTCCAGACCCGCTTCACTGCAGAGTCTCTCTTGGACCACCCAGTGTAGGAGTTTCTCAACTTGAAAATGATGATGTGGTTCTTAGAACTCTTTCCTTACTCTGTGAGTTAAGAGAAACAAAAGGAAATTCATATCTGTTTTCCCCACCTGGACTCTTGAGAGCTCAACCACTTGGACTCTCTTTTTTCATACTCCTTCTTTGACAATGAGAGTCTATAACTCATTTTCTTCTCTTGCGCCCAAATGCACACTTAGTTCTTAGAGCTTTGGAGGAAGATTGAGACCATTTGGCTTTCCTGGGGACCTTAATGTAACAGGAAGGGTGGTCATGACCCAGTCTGGATGCTCAAATGACAATTTTGGCCATGCAAGGGATGAGAGGGGAGGGCATGGAACAGAATGTGTCTTGGTGGGATTGGAGAAGTGGGATTTGAGCCCATTTGAGATGGGCTGAGATCAAGTAGGAAGGAGTGAATTGGGATGAGATGGGGCAGGATCAAGAGTGGGTTAAAATGCATCGGGATGGGGTAGAGAGAAGGGGGTAAGTGGTGGATGGGGTGTGACAGTATTGAGTGAGATATGGTGGCTGAGGATGGCTTGAGAGCTGGGGTATGAGTATTCAGCCACTTGACTGGGGTGGGGTGAGGTGGTGTAGGAAGGTGTCAGAATAGGTTGAGATGGGATAGGGTGGGGTGGGTGGGACAAGTGAGAAATGAGGGGTAAAGGTGAGATGTGTTGTGGTGGGGTGACGTGAGCTGGGGGTGAGTCAGGTTATGTTGGGCTGGTTTAGTTGGGTAAGGTGGGATGGGAGATTGAGAGGTGAGGGGGGATTAGACAGCCAATTGAACAGGAACAGGAAGGAAATGGGGAATGAGGGAACACACCAGGAACCGCTTAACCTGCTTCACATTATTGTACGGTTTTCATCTCCCTCCCCAGGACTCCTTGAACTTTGATCAGTTTCTTTATTGCCTGCACTGTGAAATTTCCAGCAAACAAAAAGTCCCCATCGACTTTTGGTTCCACATGGCATGAATCCAAAAATGCTGGAGGCTCACTCTCCTGCTGGAGGGAGTCCCTTTTCAGGGAGACGCTAAGAGTCCCATGTGGGCGCCACCAGGAACCCTGTCAGAGAAATATGCTACCAGAAACCAGGAGCACCAGGGTGGCTCACATCTAGTTCAACATCTGAGAAAGGCCCTGTGCCTCCCCTAGAGCTGGGGTGGGGCTGCACCCACAGAAAGCAAAGCCCAGGGTGGAGTAGAGTAGGGGTTTAGCTCCATGGCCCTCCCTGTGGGGAATCTCCCCACTGGAAACTGCCTGTTACCTCCCTTCTTACTTGTTTCTGAATTGTTAGAAATTTTAAAGCTGAATTTGTTTTTCTGAAGATGTCAGTCCTACCCTTGAAAATCATCATCATAAGAAAGTTTTCTGATGCTAAAAATAATGTATGTATAGTTAAATTACTCAAAGTACCCAATTACTCTCAGAAATGTATTTGAGACTCTCTTGTGTGGTCTAGAGCAGAAAATAAGGGTTCATTTTGCAGCACAAATAGCCTTCCTCCTTGCCAATGTCTAGTTTATGCTCAGTTAAGTGCAATTATACTCCAGAAACCTCAAAAAAAAAAAATTGTGTGTCCATCTTCTAGGTTTTCAAATAGAAAACAGAATAAATTCTGTTATTAAGTAGCTACATGTATTGATTGATTGAAAGTAAGCAAGTGTGATGGTTGCACCTTTAAAGGGGAAAAGCAGAAACTTTGAAATTTGAGATACAAGTCTATTAGCAGAGAATGAGCAGGCATTCTGTGCAGAATGATTGATGGCCCCTTCTGAGATGAGCAAGGGTGGTAGAGCGGACTCAGGTCCCCAGAGCTTTGTCTTCAGGTTGCTGTCTGAGCACTCCCTTCCCTTACCCCCGGCTGAGTCTCAGTTCTGAACTGCCGACTCTCATGGTTTTCCCCATCACCATTTTAAGAATGGGGGTCAGATAGCCGGGCGTGCCTATAGTCCCAGCTACTCGGGAGGCTGAGACAAGAAAATCGCCTAAGGCCCAGGAGTTGGAGGTTGCTGTGAGCTGTGTGATGCCACGGCACTCTACCAAGGGCAATATAGTGAGACTCTGTCTCTACAAAAAAAAGAATGGGGGTCAGGGATGGAGAGAGGCTCAGAAATAGCGTAGGCTTGGCGAGGATGTGTGGAATTAGCAATAACAAAGAGGTTACAGTTTAATAATTTCTTTTCATTCCATGGTAAAATATTCCCAGCGTGATGGCCCTGCCAGAAACCTGTGTGGCCCTGCCCACCTGGCCCTTGTCATATGTGCTGTCCTAGCAGGGCTGGCCCACAGCGGATCCTGTGCTGGGAGGAAGGCCTTGTTTGGACTAGGGGGCAGAAAGCCAGTCTTCCAGCTTTGGTGATGCCTCTGGCAACCTGTGTGATCAGGACTGAATCATTGCATCTTCCCGGACCTCCATTTTTCTCACTGGTAAAATGGGAAGTATAATACACACTTCGTCTATGCAATGATGGACTTGGAAGCTCTTTAATCAACAAAATAAGAAGGAACCAGAGATGTTAGAATAGAACAAAAAATATTACTAGTCTAAGCCCCATCCAGTAGGAGACCCTGCCTGGAGGTCTGGTTGGTTGTCCAGGGATGGGGAGCTCAGGACCTCTGCCAGCAGCCTGCCTGGCTGCATATCAGGGCTCAGGGTAGTGAGTAAAAGAGGGCGGACTTGCTGAACATCTGGTCCCCGATCCATCCTCACCCTCCAGTGGTTTGTGTGACTGAGCCTGAGAACTCAAAGAGGAGGAAACAAGCCATCCCTGCCCAGAGCCCATCAGACACACTGGCCGCAGCTTTCTCCCCACACATCACCCCTGGCAGCAGCACTCTGAGTTACTGCTTGGGCATCCCTCCCACTGACACACCCAGCCAGCCCAGGCACAAGATCAGAAGGAGGCTTTTTAACTCTAGCAAGATGAAAATTCCCTGCATTTAGGGACCATGGGGGCTCACATCTCCCAGGACATTTTGTTCTAAGTAACATGGAAAGAGGACGGGGCGTGTGGAAGGCACAGTTGATGTTTTTTTGTTTTCTGCTCCTCCCCCATCTCAGGTGCATAACATTGAGTTAACCCTCCTCTCGGCTCACAGCACTTTCTGATTATTAGTCTGTGCAAGATTCCTCTCATTTTATGTAAAACCTTTTCTTCCTTTCATCCCCGATCCCAAGGCTGTTGCTGTGCTCCCAACAGGTACCCATCCTGATGTATTTGATAGTCTGTTTTGAAATTTGCATGGATTCTTCTAATAAAATAGAGTTGTTTGTGTGTATATGTTTTTAATTTGTATCAGTGATAATGATCTATAAATTTCATCTGGTTTCTTACTGTATTTACTCAACACCATTTTTTTTTTCACTTTTTGAGACAGAGTCTCGCTATGTTGCCCTCGGTAGAGTGCTGTAGCATCACAGCTCACAGCAATCTCAAACTCTTGGGCTTAAATGATTCTCATGCCTCAGCCTCCCAAATAGCTGAGGTGCCCGCCACTACGCCCAGCTATTTTTAGAGACGGGGTCTCACTGTGTCTCAGGCTGGTCTTGAACACATGAGCTTAGGTGATCTAACTGCCCCAGCCTTCCAGGGTGCTAGGATGACAGGCAATACCATATTTTAAATATCTAGTCATGTTCCTTGTATGCATCCAGTGCATTGCATTATGAGTTAGCACTCATCACATTTTAAATACCTGTGCCCCTGGGGTTAGACCTTTGGCTTGTCTTCAGCCCCTCCCCAGCACACACGAGGTCGTGAAGGACATCCTTGTACATGCTCTCTTGGGACCCTGTGTGAGAATAATTCTGGGTGATACAAATGGAGGATTGGGATCCTTAAATTAATATGTTAATTTTCTGTAATCTGGCCAGAGTGTCTTTCGGAAGGGTTATACCAGGTCACATCTCCAAGACTGCATGAGAATTTTTGTCTTCCCACACCCTGTCCTATACCTAATACTAGCCACTTTTCTAAATTTGCCCCTCTTCTGAGTATAAAGTGTCATCTCATTGTATTAATTTGCATTTCTCTGATTACTAGTAAATTTAAATGTCTCTTAGATGCTTGTTAGCTGTTTGAGCTTCTCCTTTGGTGAATTGCCTATTTGTATTTCTTGCTCATTCTTATATGAGAGTTCTTGTCTTAAATAAAAAAAAATTTTGATGATTTGAAGAAAGTCTGATTACGGGCCAGATACATGGATTGCCCTTTGTTAGTTTCAGAGTTCACACATAACTTTTTCCAGTCTTTCTCTGTCTCTTATTTACGGCATCGTTTTCTGGACAGAAATACTTTGTTTTGACGTGGTCAGATCCAAGAATGTTTGGGGAAGGCAAAAGTCAAGACATGAGGATGTTGATGAGCTAAGGGGCAGGGTGGGGTCCCATACCCACCCATGTCCACCCTCTCACAAGCCCAACTTTCTGTATGGAGGTCTTTGAGGAGTCCCAGAGCCTTCCTTTCTAGCGGGACTCCTGTATTCTATAGAGGCTCTTTCTTTTGGTTCAAGTCCTGTCTTTCTTGAAGGTCCCAGTTAAAGTACACATTCATTAATGTAGGGCTGCTGCAGCCAGAGAATGTTCTTCAGTGGTTGTTCACGGCTGTGCTGGACCTCTCAGGTGCACTGGGACATGGGCAACTTTGAGTGGTCAGTGTACACAGAGGGGCATCTATATACGTGTTCATAGCAATGTTATTCACTGTAGCCAAACGGTAGAAGTCACCCAGGTTTCTGTGGATGGATGGATGAATGGATTATAAAGAAATATGATAAACCCATACATGCAATATCTCTCAGCTTTAAAAAGGATGGAAATTCTGAACATGCTATAGCAAGATGAACCTTGAGGGCATTATGCTAAGTGAAAGAAGCCAGACACAAAAGGCGACTGCACGTACTGTATGCTTCCACTTATGTGAGATATTTAGAGTCGGCAAATTCATAGAGAATGGAAAGTAGAATGGTGGTTGCCCAGGGCTGGGAGGAGGAGGGAAGGGGAATTGATTGTTTCACGGGCACTGACTTGCAGTCTTGCCAGATGCCTTCTGTGGGTGGATGGTGCTGACGGCAGTGCAGCAATGCCAATGTACTTAACGCTTAAACTGTAGGCTTCAAGATGGTTAAGATGGTCAATTTCATGTTATGTGTATTTTGTAATGATTTTAGAAAAAGAAGAGGGGCAACTCTCCAGACTCAGGGGATCTCAGTGATGTATAGGGCGAGATCTCCAGGATCACTGGAGTGAGTAGATGAAGAGGACAAATAGGAATTGTGTGAGGACAGTGAAGCTTACCTGGGCAGGCTCCCGGTTGAGAGAGAGCAAGGCATGCCCAGCAGGGTTCAGAGCAGGGCAGTGGCCCGATGACGGGCTTAGTCTGCAGCCACAGGTCTCCAGAGGCACAGGGTGAGGGACAGCGAGGGCAGGGCGCTCCTGCAGAAGGCAGGTGTTGGTGTGGGCACATGGTGCCCCATTGGCAGTGGTCGGTGAGGAAGGAGTGGAGTCCTCCCCTTCCTTCCACTTATTCTCTACCCTTCAACCCATCCTCCCATAAAATAGCTGCTGGAACTGTCAGAAGTGCACGAAACCCACTCCATAAATCATGGATCGTAAATCACAGTTTTGTTCATCCTGTGAGTACATCACACAACTTTCTTCAAGAAAGAAAATAGCGATTCTCCCTGGTTGGGGCTGACTCAGCAGGTCACTTGAGCTTGCTGTCTGTGGGGAGGCCTGCTGCATTCTTCCTCGTCCAGGGCGTGTGTGCCTGTCAACAGCATGGTCCTTCTGCCTCTCTTTCCCTCTCCCTTCTCTCCTCCTCCACTTCTCTCCCTCCTCCTTTCTCCTTCAGCCCTGCTCTTCCCAGGTGTGCTCCTTCTTACACACCAGGGCTCCTCACCCTCATTGCGGAGTCCTCCCCACCCTTAGCCTCATCATCAGTTAGTGGCCTCTTTCTGGCCTCTGACCTTGTTGCCTCCACCCTCAGCCCATCCAGACCCCTCCCCTCATGGCCTTTCCTTTAGCCAGGCTTCCACCCAGCAGCTCTGCCAACAGGAGGGTTTTTAAGGCCCTGGCTGCTCCCATCTGCTTGAGACTAGTGGGGCTGGTTCCTTTGAATGTTCACGCATACCTAGTGTAGTGGCCTTGGGCTGGGATCTTGGATCCAAATACCATTTAAAACCAAGTTCCTTCCCCCAAGGACAGTTGTAAGCTGCCAAAGGCCCAAGGAGCTCTGAGCAAACAGAGGAGGGGGTGGAGGATGACAGGCAGAGCTTCATTTAGGAGGTGCCAGCAGGCTGTCGGAGCGAGCTGGCCTCGGGCTGGAGGAGGATGCTATGGGGGGAGGAGGTCTGAGGCAGACAGAGGGGCCTGGACAAAAGCTTAACTCAGCAAGCTGTTTTTAGGGGGTGTCACCTTGGCATCACCCCCTCCCTCAGCGTCAGCATCAGTATCATCATCCTCATCTTCCTCATGGAAGCCACTCCTCTTTGTACCCTCAGGCCTTGTGCTGAGAGCTGCACATTCCTCTCCCAAACCTTACTCCTAAGCATTTGGTCATTTTGCAATTGAGAAAACTGAGGCTTAAGGAGGTGAACTTGCTTTCCCAAGACCACAGAACTAGGGGGAGGAGAGCCTGAATTTAAACCTCCTTTGATTGTAGAGCCCATAGGCTTAACGAATGCACAGATTGCTCAGTTAAAAATGTAGATTCCCAGGCTAGGCATGGTTACTCATGCCTGTAATCCTAGCACTTTGGGAGTCTGAGGTGGGTGGATTGCCTGAGCTTGGGAGTTCAAGATCAGCCTAGACAAGAGTCAGACCCCGCGTCTACTAAAAATAGAAAAACTAGCCAGGAGTTGTGGCAGGTGCTTGTAGCTGCCCAGGAGGCTGAGGCAAGAGGATTGTTTGAGCTCAGGAGTTTAAGCTTGCTGTGAACTGTGACACCATAGCACTCTAGCCCAGGCCACAAAGTGAGACTCTGTCTCAAAAAAAAAAAGAGAAAAGTAAATTCCCAGGCTCTCTCCTGATCTTCTGAATCTGAGTATCTAGGAGCAGGGTGTGGGGATCTGTACCTTTAATGGATTCTTCCTGCTCACCTCCTGATGATTCATGGTCTCAACCCCCCCCAAGACTGACCAGGAGAGCTGGGGTTCTGGATGGTGGCGTTTACAGCATCACCCTTCTTATTTCCTCCCCCATGATCCACCCAGGCACTGCTGGGTGAAACCGGGACCTGTTCCAGAGACAGTAGCAGCCTAGAGGTGGTCACCGGGGTGACCAGATTTGTGTGGATGAGATTAGGCAGCCCCCCAGAGGAGACCGGGAAACACTAGCACGGGAGGCCCGCATTAGCATTCCTAAACTGCTTAGCACACTTCACGAAAGGCTTGTCCTGACAGCCCGGAGTCCCTGAATCACTAAGTCTTTCCTCCACCCTGGATTTCAGGACACTCAGGGGAGTCTGATCCTCCACTTCTTTGGTGAACTAGTTCCCATTACCATTATTTTAGGTTTAATATTCTCTGAAGAGCAGCCACAGGTGCCAAAATGCTATTTTCTTTGGACCTGTTGGTGGGGGGCAGCTAGCATCTTAGGACAGAGAGCTGCCTGGGCATGAGGAAGCTCCAGGGGGAGGGGGCAAGGAGGCCAGGTTCCAGCTGCATGTGTTCCTGGCTGGGGCTCGACCCACCCCCAAGGGAGGCATCTGGCAGGGTGGAAGGACCCTAGCCCAGTGAGGGACATTCAGAGAGTCCACAGTCCTTGGGAGGATCCAAGGGGCTCATCAGGGAAACTGAGGCAAATGGCCAGTTATACAAATAGGCATGCGAAAGTAGGAAGGACAGAGACACTGGGAGACCCAGAGACAGCATTCATTCATTTATTCTGACATTCTTTGGATTTTTGGATGTTGAGTTAGGGATTATTAGATAAATGCCCTAAGAGGGGGGAGCGGACCAAGGTTTCACGACCAAATGAGTTTGGGAAATAGGAGCCCCTTTGTTTGTAATGTGTGATCCAAGGTCTTGCTGGGAAGCTTCTTAGAAAAAAACGTAGCCTCTCAGACTCCATCCCCCACCTACTGAATCTGTATTTTAATAAGATCCCCAGGTGATTCGGGGCCCTGTGAGAGTCTGCAGAGCACCAGATAATACATTCTCTGTGCACACATTTGGAATAAGGCCAACCAGGGTGAGTCCCAGCTTGAGTTCATTCTTGGTCTCAGTTGTCACATTTGTAAAATGGAGCAAAAATCCTGACCTAGACCCATGCTTGCAAAGTGGCTGACTCAGAGCACACAGCTCTCCTGCTTCCTTGTCTTGATGCGTTTACACCCCACTGAAGGAGGCGTTTTGGCCCTTTTGTTCACTGCTGTGTCCCCAGCACCTAGGACAGTGCCTGGAGTAAGGTAGTTGCTCAATATATGTGAGTAAATGAATGGACAGATGAATGCTCACCAAGTGGCTGTCAGATCAAACAACACCCTTGTGGCTGCTTTCCGGAGCAGCAAAGATACAATGAGGTTTACCTTTCTGTTTTTCATTGTTTGCACCAAGTTATGGTAGATTTTACAGGGAGAAGGATCTCTGAGAGGCTGGGCAAAGGGGTGGTAGAAATTTTTGACATAGTGCAATAAAATAGCTGGTTGGGGTCAGCCTGTATTTTAGGAGGATTCTGTTATTGCTGAAATCTGTTATTGTTTTGGAAGCTGTTGTTAAAATTAAATATTGTGGAAGATGTTAGTCATTAACACCTTAGTAAGAATGAACCCATCAGTTTGAAAAGAGCAGGATTATTTAGGGTGGTGTGAGGGTAGACTTCTGTGGATCTGGACCCACTCAATGTCTCTGGGCTTCAGATTTTGAACCTGGAAGTCCATTCAACCCAACCCTGCCACTTCTCTTTCCCCTTTTCCCCAGCCTGTTGACCCCTCCCACTCAGCTGAGCTCCTGTGTGTCCTGCCCCTGACTCTTGACCATTCTGGACCACACCCTCCATCCTCGAATCATTCTCATCTCCTGGGCAGCTTCACCCACTCACTCTACAGAATGATCATGTTTTCTACTTCACAGAAAAGTTGACGCTAAAGGAATCAGCTGCATGAACCTTGCTGCTGAGTTTGTACAGAGACATGCTCAGGGTACCATTGTACATTGGTTACCCAGGAGCATCACCACCGTGATCGGTACCCCCAAGGCCATTACTCAAATCCCACTCTCCCCTTTTATTTCCTTCCCCTTGCACATGCTTTGTTTGCATCTTAAAATACACTCAAAACCACCCCTCCCTGACTCTGCACCCCCTTTTGGCTGTCACCCTGTCTCTCTCTTTTCCTCCCCAGCCATGCTTCTCAAGTGAGTGTCTGCCAATTCATTTCTTAGCGCCTGTCATCTGGCTTCCACCCTCCCCATTCCAGGGGAAGTGCTCCAGCCCAGGCCACCATATGACTTCCTATTTAGCAAATCCAAGCCTGCCTTCTGGCTCCTAGACCTTCCCCATCCTGGTCACAGCCCAGCTCTTGACCTTCTGGCTGTCCTTTCCCCTTACTTCTCCCTCTTCAGCATCTCATACTACTCATCGCCACTTCCCACTTAAAATTTGCTTTAATATTGGTGCTTCAGGTCTTCGGCCTTGGCATCCTCTTTTAATTCATTTCATTCCTTCCTATGGCTTTCATGCCATTGTCCAAATGCTGATAACCTCCATAGTTAAGTTTCCAATGCAGACTTTGCACCTGAACTCTGGACCCACATACCTCCCACATGGTCCACAGGCCCCACATTCAAGAAGCAGCAAACTAAATTCTTCCTTCCTGATGTTGCTAATGTGATTCTGTCCCACCTCCAACAGCCTTATCACCCCAAACTTTTTAGTGTCCCACTGTGAATTATTTCACTAGTTATGCATTTTCCTAAGCCAGCAACCCAGGAATTCATCCTCAGTTCTATCCCCATCCACTCCCTTTCACTAACCAAATCGTGTGGATTCTACCCACATAGTTGTTAGGCCTTCTCCTGCGTCTTGGCTGGTGTTTTGGAACTCATCCATTTTCCTTTGGACAGTTGGAACACAACCCCCTTGCAGCTGGAGGAGCAAAGGCGTGGACTCCCACATCGGAGCTGGCTTCCTCCGCTTGGTGGTTCATGCTTTAGTCAGGCAGATAGAGGGGGTGACTTCACTCTCTGGAATGGAAGAGGAGGGGCAAGACAAGGGTCAGTGAGAATTGGTTGGTACCCCTTGAAAAAGAAGTAGCAAAGAGTCTGAAGCTGTTGGGGTAAGAGGGGCTTTGGAAGGTGTTTAAACTGATAAGCCACTAACATCCTCTTCCTTCTGGGGTTCTGGTAGATGGGGAGAGAGACAAAGAAAGTGGTCAAATAGAGGGGAAGGGACTGATTCCTCCATTAATGGCGGGACATATACCCGATACTCTGGAAAACACAGGTCTTTCGGTGTATCGTGTTTGGGGTTGGCCTGGGTCTGAATGGGCCTTTCCACCTCCTTCCACTGCAGACTGACGTCTTGGGGACTGAGCGCTCAGAACATCTGCAGAATCTGGGTAGGGTTGGGTTTCCACTGCAGCCTTAGCAGTCACTTTCCCAAGCAGCTCTCAGCATGTGAGTGAGGAAGCTTGCTGTACCCACCAGTTTCAGGCAGAACTGCGGGGATCTGGTGCCTTCCTAGCCCTCCCTAGCATGGGGCGAAAGGAAGTCTCCCTCTCCCTCTGTGTGCTGAGATTGCCTTGGGTCTTAGGGGTGGGGGGAGACTCTTAAATGGCTTTTCTTCCCTCAAACAACCCGACTTTGTGATAGTGAAGGATGATGCTCTCCCACCCTGGGTTCGTCCCAAGAATCTTACGTTTCAAGGCACTATTTCCTCCAGACTGCATTTCTTAAGAGGATCTTAGACTCTTTCCCCATGTCTGCTGCTGTGTTTTCAGATCTTTTGGCACCGATCAGCTCTCTCCCCAAATCCCACCCATCCTGTGATAATTGCACTGGGAGATTTGGCCAAGGGGCAGGGACAAGGTTCATTGAGTTCCCAGCTTCATTCAGATCTGCCCCTCCAGGCAGTGAAAGGGCAAAACCACATCCAGGGGGGCAGGTGCCACTCCCAAAGCAGAGATATGGCCACCTTTCTACCTTTCTGCTGTCCTGTGATGGAACCCCCACCCCTGTTCCCACCTTCTTGTAGCTTCAACCTTCCCTTATCCCTGATAGATTGTCTGAATGAGGCACTGAGTTGTTCATCCTCCTAACTGGGTGGTTCTGTCCTTTGGCCGGTCCTGGAAAAAGGCATTTTCTTGGGACTATTGTCTAAGATTGAGGCTACCCTCATTCATTCCCCCAAATGCACCTCATTTCAATTTCCTCTTTCAAAGCAACAGGCAATTTTGCCAAGGGGCTAAAGTTTCTCATGCAGTCAGCAGGGGAACTAGGGAAACCAGCATCCCTTAATTGGCAAGACTGGGGTCCCCAGAGAGCCACAGCTCAGTCCCACCAATCAGAACCGACAAAGGGCAGCATGACCTCACTGATCAGGAATACTTCCAGCCTGAAGCAAACACTTGGCATTTATTTGGCCTGTGCATTTTGATTGTGGATAAATGCAGTTTCTGTTAGGCTCTCTGAAATATTGGAAATAGCTCACCAAGTCTCCTTACCGCTTTTGAGGACCCACAGGGACTGGGAACCCGAGGCAGGGAATGCCATACATGCCTAATTTCTCCTCTACGACTTCCCCTCTTTCTCCAGCCCCCCACCCCAAGGCCTTTCTTCCTCTCTCAAGTTTGGGACCAAGAAAGTGAGAAACACAAGAGGAGTCAAATGGAGAGATCATAATGTCAGTGTTATTGCCAATACAACTGATTGAAGAACATGGCTTTGGATATGTGGCCAAATTGGCTTGTTAATACATCACTCTTGAACTGGAGAAACTTACCTGCCATTCACCAGCAAAGGGATCAACTGCAGGCTTCCCTCATAGGGCTAGGGCCTGCTGGGTAAGTTTAGGGAGGTGCAAGGTGGTTAGGGCTGAGCTAAGTGCCAAGTTCTTCCCCCAGATGCTATTTGGACAAGTAACTCCTTCTGGTTAAGGAGGAAGTGACAGGTTGGAGAGAGACTGGGATGTATTTGCCACTGGTACTTGGCCCTCTGGGGCATGGAGTGGGAGCTCTTCCCCCTCTGTGCAGACAGGAATAGGATGAGAATGTTCTCTCCTGACACTGGCTGGGGGATCTAGACCTGAGCAGCTCCCGCCCCACCCACCTTTTGGCTCAGCTGTGGAGAACAGCCAGGCTTGGAGGTTTCTTGAAGCTGTTACCAGACTGGGAGGAGATGTTGACTAAGACATTGATCATCTGGCCCGCTTTTCTCTGTGACATATTTAAATAAGAAAATAAATTGTTCATTTTTCTTTTCCCCTCATTGTCCCCTGGAAGAGTAAATGGAGAATGTGTTTCAGCCAGGTGAATTATTAAGAAATGGGACCATTGTTTAAAATGCATCGGCTCTCTGGAGTCAGACCTGATTCTCCTTGGTTAACTCCTTGATAGAAACTGATGTCAGATTAGGGCCAGGCACCATCCATTTGCTTTGCAGAAGAGGGGCTAAAATTGAGGGGAGGAACAGGCCCAAGGCATGAGGAGCAGGCTGGAGATCACAGAGGGATTTCCTAGCCTAATGAGTATCGATGCCAACCCTTTTCCTTCTTCCTCCTTCTTTCCCTCTCTCACTTCTTTCCTTCCTCCTTTTTGCCTTCCTTCCATGCATCCAACCATCCATCCACCCATTTAGCCAAGTTGAGCTCCCACTGTGCAGGGTTCTGGGATGTAGAGTTCATGACTTGCCTGATGTCTGTTGCCCAGCCCAAGCTTTCGTTTTTCCTAATAGGTCAGCTCTGCAGTGGACAGATCATCAAACAGATAGTCTTAATGCCGTGTGAGGGGCATCACAGTAGAGTTTAGCTTGGGACTAGAGTGGGCATTATGAGAGTGTGGGGAGGGACAGAGATCCATTGGGGGCTATCAGCAATGACTTCATGGAGGAGGTGATGTTGAAACTGAGACCTGGGAAGGACAGAGAAGAGTCAGTCGAAGCATCTTTCCCTGCACCTGTTGTTGGTAATGGCCCTGGAGGCTGCTCTCTGGCATGAGCATGCTCTGGGGTGATGAAGTGCCCATCAGATTCTGATTCTGACCACACTGAGCACACCCCTGTACTCATAGGACTAGGCACTGTGCTGGATGCTTCACGTGCATTATCATGTTCCCACTTTATTCCCACTTTAGAGACACAGAAACTGAGGTTCTTTTTTGTTGTTGTTGTTTGCTTTGTTGAGACAGAGTCTCATTCTGTCACCCTGGGTAGAGTGCTATTGCATCATCATAGCTCACCACAACCTCAAACTCGTGAGTGCTCGAGCGATCCTCTTGCCTCAGCCTCCCTAGTAGCTGGTACTACAGGCACCTGCCACAATGCCAAGTTATTTTTTAGAGACGGGGTCTTGCTCTTGCTCAGGTTGGTCTCAAACTCCTGAGCTCAAGCGAACCACCTGTCTTGGTCTCCCAGAGTGCTGGGATTACAGTGTGAGCTACTATGGTTTGAAGAAGTGAGATGACTTGCCCAAAGATCACACAGCAGGTAAGGGATGGATCTGGGACTGTTGGCTACCGCATGTCACCGCCCATGCAGAATCTCTCGATAGTGTATTTATAGCTATTTTCACTACAACAAGGAGGCCCTAGAGTCTGGCAGTGGCCTTTCTATAATAACAGCAATAATGAAACTGTCTTCACATTTGGAGGTCCTACTCTGAGCCTCTGTGCTGAGAATTTTTTTTTTTTTTGAGACAGAGTCTTACTATGTTGCCCTCGGTAGAGTGCTGTGGCGTCACAGCTCACAGCAACCTCTAGTTCTTGGGATTAAATGATTCTCTTGCCTCAATCTTCAAAGTAGCTGAGACTACAAGCGCCCACCACAACACCCGGCTATTTTTTTGTTGCACGTGTTTAGCTGGCCCAGGCTGAGTTCAAACCCACCAGTCTTGGTGCATGTGGCTGGCGCCATAACCATTGTGTTATGGGCGCTGAGCCTGTGCCAGGCATTTTATATACACCTTATAGGATAAGCCTTAAAACACGCCTGTAAGATACCTGCCATTATTATTTCCACTTTGCGGACGGACATACAGAAGCTCAGTAATGTTATGGAATGACACATGGTCACATGTGGTTGGTAAATGTTGGAGCTACATTGAGGGCTGCATGACTCTGCAGCCCGTGCTACTGAGCAGAATATTATTTACTTCCTCTTCTGTGATTCCACACTGGAAAATGGAGAGAAGGGGCTGTGCTCGTGTTACGTCACACCCTGCACATCATCCCGCCACTTTCCAGGCCTTAGTTTTTCCATCTGTATAGAGGGTGTAGTCCTTTTTCCTGCCTTGAACAGAGATGGGAGCAGGCTCACCAGGCTGGAACCCACTGGGTGGGGACAGGGCTTGCAGCTGCACTTCAGGACTTCCCTCTCCTGGGGCTAGGGGTGGCAGGTGACTGCCTGAGAGGTAACTAAGGAGGCAAAGAAGTGCCACATCTGGGTCTCGGCTCCAGGGACAAACTGTCTGACCTGATTGGGCAGATCCCTCTTCTCGGCGGTATACCATTCACCATGGTCATCAGCTGCGCAAAGATGGGAACTTATTTGGAGACAGAAAATTACTGGAACAGGGTGACCCTTGTCGCGTTCCTAAAGGCCACAACAGCAAGAGGACAAGCTGCTCAGAGAAGCTGCTCGGGGACACTTCATGACTCATGGGCTCTGTGAACATTCACTAGGCCTGGCCCAGTGCGGTGTTCCAAAGGTCAACAGACATCATCCTTATCTTGGGGAGGCACATGAGGGAACGGGCTGTGCAGCCATCCCTAATGCTGCTCTTTCCCCACATCAAGCAAGCCCTGCCGGCTTCATCTTCATTGCAGATCCAAGGTCCAACCCCTCGGTCCTGTGGAGTCTGTCATCGCCTTTTGCCTGGACCCCTGCAGGAGCCCCTCTTGGCTTCCTTCCTTGCCACTTTTGCTCCAGCCCAACAGCTGGGGAGCTCTGGACATTGCTGGGCAGAACATTCATTCCTGTGCTCAGAAGTGGCTCCCATTCAGAAATATGGCAAGGTCTGTCCATGCTGCCTCCTGCCATCTTCCTGCCCTCATCTCCTCTACGATCTGCCTGGATGACTGCGGTGGGCATTGGCTACCCTTCTGCTCCTTAGACCATAGGTGGATGCTCTTAGTGCTCTTAAATAGATTTGAGATTGTTATCCCCCAGGTTGCCACATCCAGCTCATCGCTTTCCTCAACTCTTGCTTTGATGTCACTGCCGTGGAGAGGCTCCTCCAACACCCTCAACACCAGTAAAATCTTCCTTTACTTACTCTGCCTGAGGTTCTTTCACCATCCCTATAACCACCCCACATATTATATTTGCTTTTTAAAAAGTTTATTGCCTGACTCCTCCAGTAAGTCCTATGATCAAGGAGCTTGTCTGTTTTGGTCTCTGGTTTGCCTAGCTCCTAGCTCGTGCCTTACCCATAGTAGAAGTTCAATGGGTATTTATGGAATGTTCAATCAGTGGGTAAAATGAGAACCAAGACTTGTGGGAATCTAGAAAATGGAGCAAACAGCCCCAATGTGTGTGCATGTGTGTGTGTGTAGGGGAGGGAGGTTATGTTCTAGGTGGGACTTCAAGGTGAAGCAGGCAGTTTTCGGGAGACAAAAGGAACAGAAGGTCTCCCACAAACAACCTCCAAATAACAGAGGGCCCGATATTTACAGGATTAGTGAGCCACGCCAGTGGCTGGCGTGTTCCGTGTGTGTGTGTGTGTGTGTGTGTGTGTGTGTGCATGTGGCTGGGGCTGCAGAGAGTGAGTTTGGAGAGGTCACAGGTGGTAGAGGAGAGGAAGGCCGTGATCACTCACTGGGAATCGATTAGGAGCCTGGACTCTGGAGCCTACCCAGCTGGGTTAAATTCCAGTTGTGCATGAAAAACTTGGAAGTCACCCCTGCAGGTGTGGCTGTTAAATCCTGGCTCAGGACCTCAGAGAACACTGTTCTCACAAGCACAGGTGGGAGATTCAGAGAGACCTAGGCCTAACTCCTGGCCCTGCTCGGTACTGGCCTATGGAGGAGACTTAGCAATCTCTTTAGGCCCCGGTTCTCCATCTCTCAGTGAGAATAACAGCGCCTAATTCACCAAGTCTTTCTAAGGATGCAGAGGGATGATATGCACGATACACTGACCTAGGCCTGGCCTGGTACACTGTCATGGTTGCCACGGTGACAGGGCCTGCTGAATCCAGTGAGATCAGAGGCATTGGGATAAAAGCTTGTCTTTAAGCCCTTAGGGGGTGGGGGGGCGGCAGGTGTTCTCTGGACGTTTACTTGGCCCTTGTCTGCAAGGGGCCATGACCGTGCTCAGAGAGCCTGACTCCAGGCTGCTGTCTCCCTTCAGGCCCGCAGACGGCCGTGCTTTCTCCTTCATGCCTGCACTTTCTCACAGAAGCCATCCCAGAGGCCCCCGGGGCTGGATCTTTCTCACAAAATTGTGTTCTTGCCTTGGGATAGCTTAGCTGAGTTGCTAATTAAACATTGATTAAAATCATTAATTCATTATTATCGATGTCCCTCTCTAGACTACAAGCTTCAGGAGGGTGGGAACTCTGTCTGACTTTGCGTATTATCCTATGTCCGGACCACGGATAGTCCCTGGCAAATGCTTGGTCCTTAGTTAATATGGAGAATGACTCAGGGATGGTGAAATGGCACATACAACCCCAGAGACGTTGCCTTATCCTGTTCCTTCCCTGTAACACTGCGGGGACGGAGGGAGCCACCTTACCCGTGAATCACACAGCTCTGGGAGGGACACCAGTTCCTTTTTTAATTTATAACAAGAACAACAATCAATAACACGTATTCAGCAGCCCAGTCGCTCTGCGAGGTTCTCCATAGACATTACTTCATTTAATCGAAACATCATTGTTACTGAGAAAAGCAAGATGCTGAAAAGTACAAATATGATCCAATTTTTCAAAGACCAACAATGCCCAAACCCTGCTGTCTATGTAAATGTGTACATGTGGGTACGTGAGTGGATGTCTGTGTCTTAGTCTGTTTTCTGTTGTTTATAACTGAATTATCATAAACTCCTGAAGCTTATAACAAAATTACCACAAAATTTCCGTTGCTCATAACAGAATTACCACAAAACTCTGAAGAATAAAATTACCTGAAGCTGGGTAATTTATAAAGAAAAGGGATTTATTTCATACAGTTATGGAGACTGAGGAGTCCCAGATGGAGGAGCTATATCTGGCAAGGGCCTTCTCACAGTGGGGACTCTCTGCAGGGTCCCCAGGCGGTGCAGGGCATGCCAGGGTGAGGGGCTGAACGTGCTAACTCATGTTCCTCCTCCATGAAGCCACCAGGCCCCGTCCCATGATAGCCCATTAATCCATGAATGGATTAATCCACTCAAAAGGACAGAGCCCTCGTGATCCAGTCACCTCTTAAAAGCCCCACCTCCCAATTCTGCCACATTGGGGGTTAAATTTCAACACACATTTGGAGGTGACACACATCCAAACCATAGCAGTTTGTGTATGGTTTTATGAGCAAGAATAAACATATGGAAAGATGCAAACTAGCTTTTGACATAGGTTACCTGGAATGTGTATGGGTTAGCAGGTCATGTGGGTAGGTGAGAGTAGGTGGGGAGGAAATGGAAACCAAGGGTTGAAAGGACAAGTTAAAAAAGTAACGTGGCGCTGTCAATGTGCATGAGCAGCTCCTATTTGTGCATTCATGCAGGTTTACCCATGAGTGTGTGTGCAAAAAGAAATATACAAGTTGTTCCAGAAAAATGTACTATATGCAAGGCAAGGGTGCAGGGTGGGGAGGCACTTTCATAAACTGCCTGTCGTTTGTAAATTGCTGCAAACTTTCAGAAAGCAACTTGGCAATACATTAGCAGCAGCCTTTAAAATATTCATGTGCTTAGAGTCTGTATTCTGTTTCAAAGAATTTACCCTAAAGAAATAACTGGAAATGCAGTCAACCGTTTATGTAGAAGATGCATAGTAATATTTGTAATAGAGGGGAGAAATGGGAATTAAAAAAGTAGCCAACAAAATAAATGAAATATTGCATTAAAAAATAAATTGAAATCTCTCGATAATCCTAGGTATGGTTCCTCTTACTATCTATATTTTATAGTTGGAGGAGACAGAGGCTCAGGGACGGGAGATGAGGTGGTCCCAGTAACACAGCAAGTAAGTGGTACAGCAGGATTTGAACCTACATATTTGCAATAACATGAGAATCCTTACCTTACTGATAAGTTTGGGATTAAGGTAAATATCCATTTCTCAAGTCCTTCTCCTGGAGGGCATACTTCTCAGAGTATAATGTACATGCCCCAAACCCTTCAAAACTTGATCTGGAACTTGTTCAACCATAGTTGTGGAGGGACCCCAAGAAGGGTTATCAAAGTGACATCACTTTTTTTTTTTTAATGAAATAATATACAGAAAGCCTGTAGCCAGCACCTGACACTGAGTTAACTGATGATTTGAATGATCATTTCTTCTTAATTAGAGAATCCGAAAAGTGGGACATTTTCTTGCCTATCATTTTGATTTGTCCTCCCAGGTTAGCTTGGAAACTGTCCTCTTAAAGGTAGCTTGTTGGAGTGGAAAGAGCCAAAGCTTTGGAGTCAGATCTGGGTGTGAATTCTTGTACTGCCTCATAGCAGCTGTGTGATTGTAGACAAATTACTCTCTGAGCCTCTTTGCCTGCCTCACAGAATTGCAGTGAAGATGAATTAGGTGTGAACTGGAAAGCACCTAAGATAGTCCCTGCACTGTAGCAGGTGTTTATTAGGTGTTAGGTTCTCCCCCTTCCCAATCGGAAGGTGTGTTCTTCATTTGATGCCTTTCTGAGTGGCACTGAATTGTGAGTGACTTTAGGCCAGGTTAGACCAGGCCAGACCAGGGTATAAACTGGGCCCGGGCACTAACATCATGGCTGGGAAGTCACCCCAAGCTAGATTTCAAAGGGAAGTGAGTGAAGGAGGGAGAGGAGCATCTGGTTACCTGGGTCCAGGATGGGCACTGGGGGGTTACAGGCTAGTTTTGAGTCTGATGTTTGTACTCTCGGCACCTAGAAGTCCCAAATGGTCAGAAGGATTTGGAATTAGGATAAAGACTTGCTGTTGGGAATCCTGGGTGAAAAGAGCTTAGTGGGCTTTGGGGAAAATAGCAGGGTTTTAATCACTTTTTTTTTTTCTTGTAAAGTCATTAGAGCTTGCTTGCCCCGGTATCTTTACCTCCACAGGCATAACCAAGTCTAGACCATGGGGTGGGATTAAGAGATATAATTGTTGAACGGATAAGTGGATGGATGGATGGATGGATGGATAGTAGGTGATGGAAGGATGGATAGGTGGATGGGATGGATAGCTAGATAGGATTGATGGGTGTTTGGGAGGGGTGGATAGATGGATGGGCTATTTATATGGAAGGATAGATGCATGCATGTATGACCAGGATAGAAAGATGTGATTGATTGATGAGCTAGTAAAGTGGAGGAATGGATGAGATAGATAGGATGGATAGAATGAATGAATAAATGGAAAGATGAGTGGGAGGGTGAATGGATAGATGGAAGGATTGGCTTGATAGAGATTGTAGTGATGAAACGGTATAGCTGAATGGGAGTACTGATGCGATGGATGACAGGTAGATTCACAGGATGGTTAGACTTATGGCTGTTTGTAGAGATGAATGGACAAAAGAAAGGACGCATGGATATGTAGATGGGAGGATCATTGGGTAATGGATGGATCAGGGTTTTAATAATTTATTGCACAAGCAAACCCTTTTGGAGACTGGCTGGTCAAAAATGGCGAATTAGAAAATAAAATATATTACCTCCTTAGAGGGACCTCCTGGGAAAAGGAGCCTGGACTCCTTTGCAAAGTTCTCGTCTCAATTTCCATGATGCCCTTAATGTAAACTCTTGGTACAGCAGGCCAGGGACTCCATCCTACGGACCGCATTCACATAGCTCTGAGGAAACAGACTATATCTATTCTAAGGCACCAACAGTCTTTATTAAGTCTGACCTGAAAAATATGGGATATGTCCGCACTGGTGTTCACACACACATGTGGTGTGCTGTGGAGACCACCTGTTCTGCTCTCCTTGGAATCAAACGAGACTCAATGGCTCAGAGACCACAGCATATTCAGTTGGGTGGGATGAACCCACGGGAAAGAAAGTCAGGAGGCTCGGGGGTCCTTGTCTTGTTTAATGGATGTGAGTTGTTTTTATTTATGTCTTTGTTAAACAACTAATTTATTTTGAAAGCTACCAGTTCAGCAAAACAGAGTTTTTAGTTTTTCTTTACAAAAGCAACCTGTTGATTGAAGATAAAGCACAGATGTCTTTGAGCTTCATGGAGTCTGAACAGTCTCCAGGATGTAGTTACCTAAATGGCCTCATTTCCTCCCCTTCCAGCCAGGCTTCCTTCTTTTGCTTATTTTTTCTCTTTCCTTTCAGTTTAATTAATTATAACCACTTTTTCATTACTATAGAAGTAATAATGCTCAGGGTACAGATTCAGATGGCAGAGAAGAGCATATGGTGGCCACTGCAGAGCCCAGCCACACTTAATTCATAGTTGCTCCGGAATTACTGCAGAAATTTTCAAAACATATAAAAAAGCTGAAATATAACACAAATTCTTTATCAATTACAAAATAGGATCATTCTACATATGCCGAATATATTACTGTGCAATGTCATTTCTCTTTCTCTTTTTTTTTGGAGACAGTCTCGCTCTGTCAACCTGGGTAGAGTGCCATGATATCATAGCTCACAGCAACCTCAAACTCTTGGGCTGTCCAGGTAGCTGGGACTACAAGCTCCTGCCACAGTGTCTGGCTAGTTTTTCTATTTTCAATAGAGATGGGGTCTTTGCTCTTCCTCAGGCTGGCCTTGAACTCCTGAGCTTAAGCCATCTAACTGCCTGATCCTCCCAGAGTGCTAGGATTACAGCCCTGAACTTTTTCTTCTTAGCAATGTCTCTTAAGCATCTTTCCGGATTGCCATGTATAGATTCATTTCATTCTCCTTCAGTAGCTACATAATATTCCATAAGTTACCCATAAATTAGTCAATTCTTTATTTGGGGAGCTTTTTCTAGTTTCTGGCTACTCCAATCAATACCACAGCAAAATAATTGTGTGAGTGTGTGATTTCAACATGAATGTACACTCTGTTGAATGGATTTCTTGCTTCAAAATGTATATGCATTTATGCTGATAAACTTGCCAAATTGCATGGAGTTTAAATTCAGCCAATAGTATTGGAAAGTTCTTGGTAACTCTACTCTTTAGAGTACATGAGAATCACCTGGAGGACTTGTTAAATGCAAATTACTGGGTGCTACATTTTCTGATTCAGGTTTGGGGTTGAGTAGTCTTCAGTAGAGTAGGTCTGGGAGGAATCTGATAATTTTCATTTCCAACAAGTTCCCAGGTGATGCTAATGTGCTGGTCTGGGAACCACTGATCTACCCCTTTCCAATAACTTGTTAAATATTTGTCAATCTGATTTGCGTCAGAAAAGTATCTCATTATTTGATTTCTTTAATCGTATCTGAAACTGAGCCAGTCGTTTTCCAGTTTGGACCTTGTCTTTAGACTCCATGGCATGGCAGAGAGCCAAATAGAGCTCTATTTTACCTTGGTTGTTTTTTTTTTTCTGAGACAGAGCCTCAAGCTGTCACCCTGGGTAGAGTGCCGTGGCATCACAACTCACAGGAACCTCCAATTCCTGGGCTCAAGCGAGTCTCCTGCCTCCGCCTCCCAAGTCCCAGGCACTGGGACTACAGGCGCCTGCCACAATGCCCGGCCATTTTTTGGTTGCAGCCGTCATTGTTGTTGGCAGGTCTAGAACCTGGATTTGAACCTGCCAGCTCAGGTGTATGTTGAGCCACAGGCACCGAGCCTATCTTGTTTTTTTTTTTACAAGTGAGTTGTTGTTTTTTTTTTTTGAGAGAAATGCCACCCTAGGTAGAATGCTGTGGTATTACAGCTCACAGCAACCTCAAACTCTTGGGCTTAAGCGATTCTCTTGCCTCAGCCTCCCTTTGGGAGGCTGGGACTACAGTCTCCTGCCACAACACCTGGCTACTGTTTTTTTTTTCTTTTTTTGGAAAAGAATTATCATTGGAATTATCATTGTTGTTTAGCAGGTCCGGGCTGGGCTTGAACACGTGAGCCTTGGTGTATGTGGCTGGTGCCTACTCACTGAGCTATGGGCACTGAGCCAAGGTTCTGCATGTTTGTGTGATCCAATTTGTCTATGTTTTAGCTTTCCAGTTTTGTGTTATACTTTGAGAAAGACCTTTCCCATGTTAAGATTATATAAAAGTTAACAATGGCTGTGTCCTAATGTCCCTTTTAAATTTCTAACCTAAAATAAGACAGCAAATGTTACTTTGATAATGTAGTAATTACTTATTTGGAAATGAAGATATTAAGTTTTCATATTTCTGAATTAACCCGAAGGGATCTTTACTGCCTTTTCATCCCTTGGGCATGTAAGAGAGAAAAGAAACTCCCATTTGATGATTTTCCCCTCTTCAGGCTATGCTGTGATGAGTCGAGATCAAAAAAAAAAAAAAGTTTGAAGTTTGAGAGCAAAGTGTGTAAGCTGTTTTCAGGCCAACAGATGTTTCTAAAGTGATGGAGGCACAGAGAGCGCCATGGCGGCCACAGCATGAGGCCACGTGGCAAGCAAAACTCCCTCCCTCTTCTGCCTGTCTGGCTGCCAGAGCTGTGCAGAACTTTACACGTTCCCTGCCTGTCCTTGGTCATGTGCTCTTTGGGTAAGCTGAAAGGCTTACCATTGGAAAGGACGAGATGGGGAGTTGGGAAGCACAGCCCCCTGCACGGTCCCTTGGGGTGGGCTGCCTGCATTCAGGGAAGCCTCATGGTTTAGTAAGGCTTGTTTTCCTATTACTCAGGCAACTTTAGGTGCAGAGTTCTGTGCTAGATGCTGGGACAGAATCGCTCATGAGCTGCTGTACCAGCCAGGGAAGCACAGGCCGTGTGGAGGACAATTAGATATGGAGGTAAGTGATATGTTTAAAAAGGAAGGGAAGTGTTAATTGAAGGTGCTAGACTGCACAAGGACAGGGACCATGTCTTGGGGCCTGACTTTGAAGTGTTCAACCAATGACTGAATGAATGACTCTGAGGACAGTATTATTCAAGATTTCCTAGAGAAATAGAGCCAATAGGATGTGGACACACACCATATATGAGAGAAGATTTATTATGGGAATTGGCTCATGTGATTCTAAAGGCTAAGAAGTCCCATGATCTGCCATCTGCGAGCCGGAGACCTAGGAGAGCTGGTTGTGTAATCAGTATTGAGTCTGAAGGCCTGAGAAAGGGCATGTAGCAGGTGGGCGTAGGAAACTGGTGTAAGTTCTGGAGTGTGAAGGCCAAAACCATGCTCTGATGTCCAAGGGCAGGAGACTGTCCCGGCTTAAGGAGAGAGAGAGAAAGGTAGAAGGAATTTGCCTTTCCTCTGCCTTCTTTTCCTATCTGGTCCCTCAGTGGATCGCACAAGGCCAACCCACATTGGCAAAGGCTGATCTGCTTAGCCTGCTGACTCCGTGCACGTGCAGACATAACGTTTTACCAGCTCTCTGGCCATTCCTTAACCCAGTCGCATTGACACTTAAGATTAACTGTCAGAAGAGCGGAGAAGAGGCGGCCAGTGATTCTGCCTGGCGATGTCAGAGAGGAGGAGCTATTCCAGTCTCAGTGGGAAGAAGAAGGGCGACAGAGAAGTGAGTAATAAACAAGATGGGTCTCTGTGGGTACCACTTGCTACCCACTGGGGCTCGGGATGAATCCTGCAGTGTCCCAGGGCAAGAGTGAAGGTGGTGGCTTTTGTTATTATAGAAAAGGAAAGCTGATAAAGCCAGTTCAGCCACACAGGATGGCTGGCCGCCTCTTCCCCCTAATCCTCATGGAGGGGCGTGCTGGGGCCCTGGCACTCTGCCTGTCGTTCGGCCGAGTCTGTGTTCCAGGGGAGGGTCCTCCCCCTCTGTTTGTTGCTCCTTCTCTTTGCAAGCCAAACATGGGAGCCACCTTATTGCCCAAGCTGCTTGGGTACAGGCTTTGTGTAAGAATTGGCTAGAAGTCAGCTGTCCCACGCAGGGGGAATTTGCAGCCTCTTGGAGGTTGGAGTCCCCCCGTCTCTGGCTCCAGCTGCTCATGGTTCAGGCAACCCTACGTGAGCTTTCAGAGGTATCTCCAGAGGATCTGACCCTTGCATCATGGCAGGGAAGGGTATTACAGGTTGAGAGGTGGGCTTGTGCAAAGACTGGGAGGTGTGCCACTGGGTTGAGGTAGAGGAACCCCCTGACTAGAGATGCTGTCCTTGGCTTATTTGCAAACCAAAATTTATGCTGGAGAAGGAATGAGCAGCTTGGAAATGGTGGGCCTACGCTCCCTAGGCCCACCAGGCTTGGGTGGGCCACCCTGGGCCACCTCACCAGGAGGCCTGGGCCCTGGAGGCTGCAGATGCTGGTTAGCATGACTCTGGGCTTCCGCCTGCCCTCTGCCTCCTGGGATTCCCGGTGGTGAGCAAGCCCCCTTCAAGCTGGACACCTGAGTTAAAGGAGAAGACGCAGGATGCCAAAATTAATACCAGCACCTGGGGTCTGGTCTCCACACCTTTTAGGACAGAGGAATCCCCAGGCCAGGCCAGCGCATGTAAGTAATGTGTAAAATGCATTCATCTCTTTGCCTATTGAAAACAGTTAAGGCGTGACTCCCCTCCCGGGCTTCCCTATAGAGCAGACAGACCTTTGAGTTTGTCTGATGTGTAGTTGATTCTCATCTGGTACCTCCACTGTTAACTGGCTCTGCCACCTCAGTTTCAATTGGGGCTATGATAGCCTGTGTCTCATAGGCTAGTTGGGAAATAAGAATATACCCTTGAAAGTGCCCAACACATGGCAGGTGTGTAATAACATTTAACAACAATGGGGCAGGGATGGGTACAAAACCTTGGAGAGAAAGGGACAGGTGCCACGCTGTGAACACTTATGGAGGACCTACTGTGTGCTCTATCTGGTGGGTAGGCTCATAAAGGAGAATCAGATGCCATATTTGTTCTTGAATCCTGGGAGGAATGAGATGGAATCAGTTTATCCTTTAAACCAGGTACCAGGTGCTGTGGATGGTAGGGACCAGGGAGGGGCTTCTGGGAAGGTGGTCTTTGAAAACATGTTTCCAAGAGTTGGAAGTGCACTCTGTAGTGAGGAGAGAAGGCAGGTGGGGGGTGGGCAGGCTGGCCAAAGTGAGCCTTTAAAATCCTCTTGGGACAGTCAGTCCCCGGCTGGTGTGCCTGCCTCGCTGCTCTCACCTGCGGTTCCTTCCTCGTGGCAGCTGGAGAGACCCTATGTGTGGTTGTGACCTCAGTCTCCCCTCCCAAACGCACACAGCTCCATCCTGGTTTGATCCGCCCTCGACTGTCAGTCTGTCCCCATATCGCCACCCACCACTCCTACCCCTTCTCTGTCCCCCAGCTGTGTTGGTCTTCTTGCTGTTCCCTGGGAAACTACACGCTTATTCCCACCCCAGGCATTTATGACTGCCACTGTTTCCTCCTGGAATGCTCTCCCCCCCTGCTCCTCACATGGCTCACTCTTACTCCACAGTTCTCTGCTCAAGGGTGGCATCCCCAGAGATGACCACCGCAGCTGAAGCAGCACCACAACACCTTCCCAGCTCTGATCGTGCTCTTTACATTCCGTGCTGTTGTTTACTTGTTTACCATCTTCTCCCACACTGGAAAACAAGCTGCGTGGGGATGAGGACAGGGACTGTGCATCCCTGGTGCCTCTAGCAGCCTTGACACACAGCACTTGATAAATATTTATCAAGTGCGTGAATGAAAGGCACAGGGGTGGGTGGAAGGGAGAGAATGAGTGGTAATTAATGTTTATCGAGTTCCCCAGGGCTTGGAGTTTCACATCCATAATCTTATTTAGTCTTCCCAGCATGCCTGCAAGGGATGTATTATTATGCTTCCCTTACAGATGAGGGAGCAGTGGCTCAGAGAGGGTAAGCAGGGTGCCCAAGATCACACAGCCAGCAAGTGGTAGAGGGGGACTGTGAATTCAAGTCTGCCTGACTCCTTGGGCTAGCTTGATTCCCCCGCTGTGCTGCCAGCTGCTCGGTCTGCATGTGGGGAGCAGTGAGGCAGCCAGAGTGGTGGATGCCCTGGAACACGTGCGTGTCTGTGGCAGGTGGGGGTGGTGCAGGTCAAGTCCTGGCTATCATGGGCTCCTTTTAAGTTCCACCCCCTTCCACGTATTCTTCCATGCATTGTAATCTGTATGTGTAAGAACATGTGTACACACACTTCTACACACAACCTGTGTTCATGAGCACACAGTTCTGCCAGATAGGCCCACTGCTGTACTGCTTGCAAACACAACAGCAGGTGCAAGGGACACCCAGAGCTTTGCACAGATTCTTCCAGGAGGCTGCTGGAGGTGGGGCGGAAGGCCAGGCAGTCAGAGGGCCTGCGGAGCCCTCTGTCCAGGGTGTGCTGAAGGGCTAAGTGCATGCCGCAGAGCTGTGTGTAGGATGTGTGTGTGTAGTGCCATGGCACGGACACCTGTGTCTGCAGCTGTGGGTGTGTGTGTGCATGTGGATTCTGCGTGCCAGGACTGGGTCGTGGTGAATCCTCGGCTTGGCTTGGGTCTCAGCTCCCAGCTCTCCAGCCCCAGATGATGGTGCATCTCTCCCTTCCCTAGCTACTGTCCTTCTGAGCTGCAGAGAGCAGGGGCAGGGGCCCTCCACCTCATTCCAGGCTCTGTGTGGAGCGGTCTTCCTGAGAACAGAAGCTGGTCTGTTCACTCCTGTCATGCCCCACCCTTGGGATGCTTTTTTCTATAAACTAGAGTGTGAGTCCATGCTTGACACTGTCCCCGGTAACATCCAGGGCCCAGGCATGCCGGCAGCTGCTCAGCAGTATGGGGCCTTAAGGGAGGTAAGCGCTAGGGGCTCTGTACTCAGCAGTTCGGGGTCTCTGGCTCCACCTGAACTTCAGGCTTCCCGGAACACGTCTCTTTTGGTGACACCTTCACTGCCCGTGCTTTCTGTGTGGGGTGGGAGTGGCACCCCCCACTTGAGCAAGGCAGCCCTGCTGTGGGTGCATCTTTGGAGGGGACGTGATTCCCCAGTGTTTCTGTTGAGATCACCCCTGGAGTTGCCCCCAGAGAAACAGAGGCATGTGCAGGCCTTGTGGCCCCGATTCCTGGATGGAAGAACAGGATGGGATGATGGGTGTGGGCAGTGCCCTGCCACGCAGAGCCTCTTCAAAGCTGGAGACCCCAAACCCTTCAACAGCTTCTGTCCCAAGCTGTCCAACATCCACAGTTCCATCCCCTGTGACCTTGCTGGCACCACCCTGAGCACATACAGCCTGTCCGGCATGGACTTCTGCCACGTCCCGCCCTGCCTGTGTTCCCTGCACCTGCGGCCACCCCTTTCCTGACTGCTCAAGAAAGAGGCGGCGTCTTCCCTGTTGCAGGTCCCAGTTCCCAAGGGACCTGGACCCCTTTCTTTCCTCTCCTCTGGATTTGCCTCTTTTCTCCCCTCTACCTTTCTGGTTTTATTTTTCTTCTCCACCAACCGCACTCCCTGAAGTTAAAACAAGTTTCCAATTTTTAAAAGTTCTGTGTCTCTTTGGGCCCTGAACTCCAGCTGGCTACTGCCCTGTCCCTCCGTCTAAGGCTCAGCTCCTCAGAGGGTCTGCACTTGGTTTGCAGCTCTCCCCGGTGAGCCGGAAGCAAGGCCTGTTGTCCAGCAGCTGACAGAGCCTTTGTCACGAGGCTGTGTGGGACCGTGGCTTCCTGTGTCTCACTCGGGGACGCTGTCCCCTAACCTTCTGCCGTCCCGATCTGGTGTCCTGATGTGGTCTCGCTGTGCGTGTCTGCCTCTTTCCGGCCACTTGGTTTCTTCTCTCCTCTTCTGTCACCTTTCTCTCTCTCTCTTTCTGTCTCTACACCTCTCCTCTGTTGATCATCTCTCACTGCCTGTTCTTCTCTTTGGGTCTTGGTTTCTTGTGCCGTGTCCTTCTTACCCGTCTGTTTCTGTATGTCCTTGTCTCTGTGTCCCTCCTCTTTCCCTGTCCATGTCTCTCTCCCTCCCAGCCTCTCCCTGCGTGTCTCCTTCTCCTTCCTCCTGACCACGGGGCAGCCTGCCTGGCTCGCTTCAAGGTCTCCAACAGCGGGACTCAGAGTCCTTTCTGCCCCACTCCTTTCCTGCAGAACCATATGACCCTGTGGCCCTTCCTCTCCCTTGTCCAGGTAGCCAGCAGCTGTGGCAGGAATCCAGGGTTCAGGACATTTAGAAACCCCCAAGGTTTCCAACCTTAGAGGCCAAGCGGGGCAGAACACCCTCTGTGTCCCAGGGATAACACTTGGTGAGCGGGCAGAGGCTTCCTACTGGGCCTCCCGCAACATAGAATGCCCCAGCCGTGCCACTCCACATAACTGTGGCCATAGAGGGTCACAGAGGCTGTAATGTAATCACAGCCAAGGCCCCTGGGTTCTGTGTCTCCCAGCTCACGGGGGTGGTTCTGCTCAGGGCTCAGCTGACAGCAGGAGGCGCTACTGGGTGGACTCAGCCAAGCCTGTAGACTGGGAAGAGCACAGCTTTCTCTTCTAGGGAAAAGATGGGGAGCTGCTGCGGACCTTGAGATGGAAGCGTCTTAGGCTGGGCTCCTTTGAGGAGACCTGAGACAAGGACTCTAGCCTACAGCGTTTAACTTGCAGGTGGTCCAGGAAACACCAATTGAGGAGTAGAGAAGGGAGGCCCTCCTCCCTGCAGGGTTTGTTTCTAAGCCAGTTACTCCTGGGAGCAACTGGAGTGGGTCTGGACCAGGGAGCGGGTGGGCAGAACTTGTGGCCTTCCCATATCCCATAGGGATATGGATTTTACATGGAGTTGGAAAAGGGGGCTGGGCTTTGGAGCTCATTTTGCCTGCATCACTCTCTCTGTGCACCTGTCCATGCCTGTCTGAGCATCACTAGGACATCAGGACATGGATGATCTCACTAAGAGGACTCCTGGAGATCCTGGAGATCACCCCTTAGAAGCCTGTCCTGGGGCCTGGACCAGAGCACCAAAGTTAGTCTGGCTGTTCTGGGCCTGGCACAGTGCCCTCCCCCCCCTCAAGGAAATGCCCTCCAGGCAATAGTGGGGCTGGGGGAGAGTCCAACTCTGTGTGGATCTGCGGAGTGCCTCCAGTTAGTGTAATTACATTCTTCCTGCTGACAGCTCCTACCATGGTCTCAATTGGATGTGACATTCTTATTAAATAACTTCTCCAGTAACTAGTAATAATAACACAGTCCTTACTTCCTGACCTAAATTGCTCGATGCTATTTTGGTGAGCAACAGTGGTGCTGCAGGGCTTCTGCAGAACAGTCTGCCAGATCGCTACCAACACACTCATACAGGTGTGCACACACACACACACGCATGCATCTGCACGGCCCAGGCTGATGGGAAGTGTGCTTGCACCATCTGTGCACAGCCTGCCTGTATGTGTCCCAGAGCACACATGGGGGCCTCACTTCCTGTCCAATCCAGGGAGCCCCTGTCCTGATGGCAGGACAAGCAAGAACCAACTTCGCCAGCCCAATGGTTGCACAGAATGAAGATGTGACTTCCACAGTGTCTCTTATTCTGTGTCCTTTTCTCTACCTGCCCCAGCTTCTGTGCATTTATGTCTGACTTCCCCTGTTTCTGGCATTTGCTTTTCTTCCTTTTCCAACTGATGAATTTTATTCGTCTTCCAAGGCCCAGTGTGGATATTACCTTTGCTCAGAAGCCGGCCCTGATCCCGCCATGGGGGATTTGTTATTCCCTGAGTTGGTCTCCAGCTTTATTTGTTCTGCTCTGGCTCTGTACTCTAACTTTGTCAGGTGGATGTGTGTGGAGGGTGTCAAGGGCAGAGGCTGGGCCGTAATCACTCTCTCTGTGCACCTGTCCATGCCACTTGCGAAGTTGCCCGTGAGTTCCCTGCGTGGAAGTAGATCTAGGCCTATGGTGTGGGGCATTGCTGGACATGGAGACTTGCTGGCAGTGGGTTTCTCCGCAGAGACAAGAGGCTCGCGGGGCCCTTGGTCTGTCTTTGTTTTTATTTTCCATCTTGACAAAAAAATGTGAGATGTTCAGTCTTGCAGAACAAATAGAACTGTGATTTCGGTTTCACAATTTATGTGGCTGATTTTGCCTGCTTTTGACAGTTCTGTCATGTTCCTGACAGTTACAATTTGGTTTCCCTCTGGGACCTCAGGGTGATAAGTTGGGATGCCAACCTTGCATTGATCCACTGGGGGACACATAGCCCCTTCTCGTTCCTCTCCATGCCATGCTTGTGGATGGGAATTGTGAGCAAGCTGGGGAGTGGACAATGGGGAGAAAATAAGGCAACGTGAGCGTATGGTGGGGGAGCAGGCATCATCGGGATCACCTGACCCAGGTGACCAGCTGAAGGCAGGGATGGTGTCCCCTTGGAGTTCCCTAGGCTGACTCCTCCCATGCACCCCGTCTTCCGGAGGATACGTGAAAAAAATCTGCTCCCCTTCATCTGTAATGTGTTTTCCTCCTTTTCCTCTTTTCTGCCTTTACCAAGAAAATTAAAGAACACAGGAGAGAAGCCCCAGGCTTCAGATACCCTGCTGGTCTCCCCCCTCCCCCACATTCATTCATTCATTCATTCATCCATCTATCAAGTATTCCCTGGGTACCTACTATAGCCCATGCAACTCTTCTAGACTCTGAGGATTTGGCAATACACAAGAAAGAAATAAAACAAATTCCCGTCATCAGGGAGTTTGCCCGACTGGTATTTACAGACAACAAACAGATAAATACTCAAATATGTAATATTATGTTGAGTGGTAATAAGTGCTGTAAAATAAATCGGAGTTAGAAAGTTCTTTCTCGAGCATATAGAAGGGGCAAAATTAAAATTACCAATTAATTCTTGTCCTTTTATACTCCTCATGTTGCTGTCTGTGTAAATCCTACCCAAACTCCCAAGCACCCCCCTTTTGATTATGGTAAAGAACATATAACATGCAATTTACCATCTTAATCATTTCGTATATAGTTCAGTAGTGTTAACTGTATGTATCTTGTGCAACAAGTATTTAGGACTTTTTCATCTTGCATAACTGAAATGCTATACCCATTAAACAACAACTCCCTTCCACCTCCTTCTCCCCAGTCCCCGGCAGCTACCATTCTATTTTCTAAGAGTCTGACTATTTTAATATCTCATATAAGTGGAATCTTACAGTAATATCTTTATGTGACTGGTTTATTGCACTTTGGATAATGCCTTCAAGTTTCATCCACATTGTAGGACAGGATCTCCTCCTTTATTAAAGACTATTCTATTGCATGTATATACCACGTTTTCTTTATCCATCCATCCATCGGTGGCCATTTAAGTTGCATCCACTGCTTGGCTATTGTGATTAATGATACAATGAACATTGGTGTGCAAATATCTGTAAGAGACCCCATTTTCAATTCTTTTGGATATATACCCAGAAGCAGGACTGTTGAGTCATACAGTAATTCTATTTTTAATTTTTTGAGTAACTTCTATGCAATTTTCCATAGAAGCTCCACCATTTTACAATTCTACCAACAGTGCATAGGGTTCCAATTTTTATACATCCTCACCAACACTTACTATTTTCTGCTTTTTTTTTTTTTTTTTGAGACAGAGCCTCAAGCTGTCATCACAGCTCACAGCAACCTCCAATTCCTGGGCTCAAACAAGTCTCCTGCCTCTGCCTCCCAAGTAGCTGGGACTACAGGCGCTCGCCACAATGCCTGGCCATTTTTTGGTTGCAGCTGTCATTGTTGTTTGTCGGGCCTGGGCTGGATTTGAACCCGCCAGCTCAGGTGTACATGGCTGGCGCCTTAGACCGTTGAGCCACAGGCTCCGAGCCTGCTCTTTTTTTTTTTTTTTTTTTTTAATAGGGGTTATCTGTAGAGGTGGGAGGTGATGTTTCGTTGTGGTTTTGTTTTTCATTTCCCTGATGTTTAGCAAGGTTGAGCATGTTTTCATATGCTTGTTGTTCATTTATATATCTTCTTTGGAGAAATGACTATTAAAGTCTTTTTCTCATTTAAAAATCAGATTACTAAAAAGAAAAGAAAAAAAATCAGATTACTTATTTTGTTGTTGTTAAGTTGTATGAGTTGTTTGAATATTCCAAATATTAGTCCCTTATCAGATATATGTTCTGCAAATATTTTCTATTATCATTTTTCTTAGGTTGTTTCTTCACTTTATTATTTCCTTTGCTGAGCAGAAGATTTTTAGTTCAATGGAGTTCTTTATGTCTATTTTTATTTTAATTCCTGTCTTTGTGATGTCATGTCCAAGAATCACCAAATCCAACGTCGTAAAGTTTTCCACCTATGTTTTCTTCTAGGAGTTTTATAATTTCAGTCTTATCTTTAGAGTTTTAGTCTATTTTAAAGTAACTTTTATATAGTATAAGGTAAGAGTTCAATATTATTCTTTTGCATGTGGATATCCAGTTTTCTGACTATATGTTGAAGAAACTGTTTTTTCCTGTTCCCCACTGTGAAGCCTTGGAACCCTTATTAAAGATCATTTCATGATCTATGTGAAGACTTTTTTCTGGGCTTTCTAGTCCATGCTGCTGGTTTGTATGTCTTTCTTTATTTCAGCATCATACTTTTCTGATTGCTATGTATTTTGAAATCAGGGAATAGGAGTCCTCCAGCTTTGTTTTTCTTTCTCAAAATCGTTTTGGCTCTTTGGGCTACTTTGAGATTCAATATCAATATTAGAATAGTTTTTTTTTCCCTATGTCTGCAAAATATACCTTTGGGATTTTGAGAGAGATTGCATTGAATCTGTAGATTGCTTTGGGCAATAGGTACATTTTACCAACATGAAGCCTACCGATCCATGAACATGGGATCTCTTTCCATTTATTTGGGTTTTCTTTAAGCAATCTTTTGTAGTTTTCAGTGTACAAGTCTTTTGCAACCTCAGTTAAGTTTATTTCTAAGTATTTTGTTCTTTTTGATGTTATTGTAAAAGGGATTTTAAAAAATTCCCTTTTTTGATTGTTCATTGTTAGTATGTAAAAGGGCATCTGGTGGTGTGTTGATTTTGTAACCAGCGTCTTTGCTAAATTAATTTATTAGTGCTAACAGAGTTTGTGTGTGTGTGTGTGTGTGTAATCTTTAGGGTCTTCATATAAGAGCGTGATGTCTGTACAAAGACTTAATGTTATCTCTTCCTTTCCGGTTTGGATGGCTTTTATTTTTTTGCTTTGTCTTCTCTCTAGGACTTCCGTATTAGATTGAGCAGAGTGGTTAGAGAGAGAATATGGACCTTGTTCCTGATCTTTGAGGGAAAGCTTCCAGTTTTTCATCATTTGATGTGATGTTAACTGTGGGCTTTTAATATTTGGCCTTTATTATATTGAGGTCATTTCCTTCCATTCCTAGTTAGATCAGTGTTTTTATCCTCAAAGGGTATTGGATCTTGTCTAATGCTTTTTCCACATCATTTGAGATGAATATGTGGCTTTTGTCCTTCATTCTGTTAATGTGGGGTATTACATTGATTGGTTTTCATATGTTGAGCCATCTTTACATCTCAGGAACAAATCCCATTTGGTCATGATGTATAATCTTTTTAATGTGTTGTCGAATTTGATTTGCTCTAATATTTTGTTCAGAATTTTTGCATCAATATTCATCAGGGATATTGGTCTCTAGTTTTCTTTCCTTGTGGGATCTTTAATTTTGATATCAGGATAATACTAGCCGCAGAAAATAATTTTGGAAGTGTTTCATTCTACTCAATGTTTTTGGAAGAGTTTGTAAAAGACTGGTGTTAATTCTTCTTTAAATATTTGGTAGAATTTTCCAGTGAAGCCATCTGGTCTTGGGTTTATCTTTGTTGGGAGGTTTTTGATTACTGATTCAATCTCCTTACTAGTTATAAGTCTGTTCAGATTCTTTATTTATTTATTTATTTATTTTTTCTTCATGATTCAGTCCTGGTAGGTTGTATGTTTCTAGAAATTTTCCATTTCTTCTAGGTTGTCCAATTTGTTGGTTAATCATTATTCACAGTAGTCTCTGATGATCCTTTTTATTTATGTGGCATCAGTCATCATAAGTTCTTTTTTTTTTTAACTGAGTCTGTGTCTTTTTCCTTAGGTAATCTGTCTAAGGGTCTGTCAATTTTATTGATATTTAAAAAAAAACAACTCTTAGTTTTGATGATTTTTACCCCCCATTGGTTTTCTATTCTCTATTTTCTTTGTTTCTTATCAAATCTTTGAGATTTCTTTCCTAATTCTAACTTTGGGTTTAATTTGTTATAATTTTTCAAGTTCTTTGAGGTAGAAAGTTAGGTTGATTTGAAATCTTTTCTCTTTTTGAATAGATATGTAATACTATCCTATAAACTTCCCTCTTAGTAATGCTTATGCTACATTCTATGAGTTTGGGGGATGATTTGTTTTTGTTTTTATTTGTCTCAAGATATTTTCTAATTACCCTTCTGATCTTTTCTTTGCTCATTGGTCGTTTAAGAGTAGGGTGATTAATATCCTCATATTTATGAATTTTCCAGTTTTTCTTTTGCTGTTGATTTCTAGTTATATTCTGTTGTGGCTAGAAAAGATACTTAGTATGTATGATTTCAGTCTTCTCAAATTTGTTAAGATTTTTATTTTATGGCCTACCATCCTGGAGAACGTTTTATATGCACTTGAGAAAAATACATAGTCTTTTGTTGTTGGGTGGGATGTTTTATAGATGTCTGTTAGTTCTAATTGGTCTATATGTTGTTTAGGTCCTACTTTCTTATTGATCTTCTGTTCCATTACTCTATCCATTATTGAAAGTGGGGTATTGAAATCTGCTGCCATTATTGTGCTACTGTCTATTTACTCCTTTAATTCTGTCAATGTTTTCTTCATATATCTGGGTACTCTGCTTTTAAGTGCATATATATTTATAATTGTTATATTTTCCTGGTTGAATTTACCCTTTTTATATTATATAAGGTCCTTCTTTGTCTTTTGTGACAGTTTCTGATTTAGTGTCTATTTTTTTTTTTTATGTAAGTATGGGCCATCCTGCTGTCTTTGACAACCACTCACAATATCTTTTTCTATTCACTTTTAGCCTATGTATTTTCCTAATGTCTAAAGTGAGTCTCTGATATAGAATAGACAGCATATACATGGATCTCGGTTTTTTTTAATCCATTTAACCACTCTATGTCTTTTGATTGTTGAGTTCAAGGATTACATTAACATTGAACGTGATTACTGATAGAGAAAGACTTACTGTTACCATTTTGTTAGTTGTCTTCTACACGTTTCACAGTTATTTTGTTCCTCCTTTTCTCTTTATTGCCTTCCTCTGTGTGCATGTATTTTTAATATTTTTGTAGTGACATGCTTTTATTTGTTTCTTATTTTCTTTTTTTTTTTTTGAGACAGAGCCTCAAGCTGTCACCCTGGATAGAGTGCTGTGGCGTCACAGCTCACAGCAACCTCCAGTTCCTGGGCTCAAGCGAGTCTTCTGCCTCCGCCTCTCAGGTATCTGGGACTACAGGCGCCCACCACAATGCCCAGCCATTTTTTGGTTGCAGCCGTCATTGTTGTTTGGTGGGCCTGGGCTGGATTCAAACCCGCCAGCTCAGGTGTACGTGGCTGGCGCCTTAGCCCATTGAGCCACAGGCGCCAAGCCTGTTTCTTATTTTCTTTGGTGCTTCTTCTGTAGATATTTTCTTTGTGGTTATAATGGAGATTGCATAAAACATCTTATAGTTGTAAGGATCTATCTCAAGTTACACCAACTAAGTTTCAATTGCATGCCAAAACTCTGCTCCTTTTTATTTCCCTCCTTCCATACACTTTTATGTTATTGTCACAAATTACATCTTTTTAACATTTTGTATTCATCAACATAGTTTTATGATTATATTTTAAATGCTTTTATCTTTAAAATTCTATACTAGAATTACAAATGATGTATGCATCAATATTACAGTATTATAGAATTTTATGTGTCTCTCTATATGTATGTTTACTAGAGAGCTCTCTATTTTTATAGGATTTCATATTACTATCTAGAGTGTCCTTTCGTTTCAACTTGAAGGACTGTCTTTAGCAATTTTTGTAAGGCAATTCTAGTGGTGATGAACTCCTTCTCCTTCAGCTTTTTCTTTTTTTCATCTGGGAAGGAATTTCTCCTTCATTTTTTTTTCATTTTTTGTAGAGACAGAGTCTCACTTTGTCACCCTTGGTAGAGTGCCGTGGCGTCACAGCACCCTCCAACTCCCAGGCTTAGGCGATTCTCTTGCCTCAGCCTCCCGAGTAGCTGGGACTGTAGGCACCTGCCACAACTCCTGGCTATTTTTATGTTGCAGTTTGACCCGGGCCGGATTTGAACTCGCCACCCTCGCTATATGGGGTCAGTGCCCTACCCACTGAACCACAGGAGCCGCCCCTCTCCTTGATTTTTGATAGACAGTTTTGCCAGATAAAGTATTCTTAGGTGGCACTCTTTTTATTTTTTTTACTTTGAGCACTTTGAATATATCATCCTTTGGGTCTATAATGTTTCTGCTCCAGAATCTGCTGATAATCTTATGGGAGCTCCCTTATTGGGTCACTTTTCTCTTACTGCTTTCAAGATTCTTTATCTTTCCCTTTTGATCATTATGTGTCTCAGTGGTGACCTCCTTGGGTTCATCCTAGTTGGAGTTCTTTAAGCTTCTTGAATTTGGAGGTTGATTTTCTCCTTTAAATTTTTTTTTTTTTGGCCATTATTGTTTAAAATAAGCTTTCTGTTCCTTTCTTTATCTTCACTGCTAAAACTTCCATAATTGGCCCATTTGATGGTGTCCTTTTAGTTCCTTGGTCTTTATTTAATTTTGTCCATTTTTTTTTCTATTTTCTTCTGACTCAATAATGTCAAATGACGAGTCTCTGAGTTCACTGTTTTTTCCTTCTGTTTGATCGAGTCAGCTGTTGAACCTTTCTAATGACTCTTTAAATTCAGTTATTATATTCTTCAGCGCCAGAATTCCTGTTGGTTCTTTTTTACTAGTTTCTTTCTGTTGATATTTTCATTTTATTCGTACATTATTTTTGTGATTTCATTTAGTTGTGTATCCATTTCCTCTTATAACACATTGAACTTTTAAGACAATTATGTAGTATTTTGAATTCTCTGTCAGATAATTAATAGGTAGCCATTTCTTTAGGATCAATTCCTGGAGATTTACTTTGTTCCTTTAGTTGGACCATGTTCTTGTGTCTTTTTGTGTGCTTTGTTATTTTTTGCTGATTTCTCCATTTGAAAAAAACAATCTTGTCTCCTAGTTTTTTTTTTTTTTTTTTTATTGTTGGGGATTCATTGAGTGTACAAGAAACCATGTTACACTGATTGCATTTGTTGGGTAAAGTCCCTCTTACAATTGTGTTTTGCCCCCAAAAGGTGTGGCACACACCAAGACCCCACCCCCCTCGCTCCTTCCCTCTCTCTGCTCTTCCTTTCCCCACCCTTCCCTCATTCTTTCTCT